>SDVV010006260.1:0-18583 GCA_016164225.1 Gammarus roeselii
GTGTGTATATACATATATTTATATATATCAACGAATTATGCGTTTAATTGTTCCCCACCTCTAACTGTGTCATCTGTACACATTAAGTCAAGAGTGGAGATGTGCAATATCCAATACAAAGCAAGAAACAATTCGTTTATTAACCATTAATTTCTTCTGGAGCGGATTTTTCGAAACTTCATTTGCTATTACAAATAGCTTCTACATAATTTGTACATCTACTCTTTCTGTTTCTGTTAAGGCGTGTGGCGAAGAAGAAAAGATCGTCTGTGTAACACGCAATCATTTATCTCAACTATACCTGGCATGAAAGGTTATTGCGTTGATGGCTCTATCTCTATTGACAGGTGCCTGACAAATACCATGGCTTGAAGTAATCACACATTCTGTTTTACAGCTGATCCTTCACCTTGATACACATATTGTGTGCACGAATTGTAAACATCAGCATCCAACATGGATGCACGACGTTGGCTCAATTTCTTAACTTATATATCCTCAGTGAGTCGTACAAGCTCCGAACATGTGCCCAGGGAGGTGTGGGTAGGGTGTAAATCTGTCATTTCATGCAGTTTGAACTCTTTCCCATTACCTTCATCAGCCACTGCCGTAAAATAATGGGAAGGAGTGGTCGGTCATCTTGTTTATGGAAGTCGGTTTGCTGAATACCATTTGTCATTTTTGTTTCTCCGTACGGCTTTAAACTGGTACAAGAAGCAGAGAGGATTTCTCTAACCCTTTTGCGGCGTCACGTTCTAATGTCGATGCTGGTAGCTCTTGGCATTCAGTTAGAACAAAGCAGTACGTTTCGTTTCGTTTAATCTTATCATGTGCCGTTCAACTCATGCAGGTAAATTAATGTAATTTTATTTTCCATTCATTACTTACACCAATTCATAGAAGCGAGACTTGTATCGTCATGTAACGACTGGAAATTACCTCTCACATTATCACTTTAAATAAGCCCGATCCAGATCATACATCATACATGATCCGAGCCCAGCATGAGGCAGCGGCTCTCTAACTACCCGGGCCCACACATGGCCTAACAACCTGTGTTGCTCAAAGCATCTGAGTGCTAATAACACTTCAAATTTCTTTTAATTGTTTCATAAAATACTCCAACGTCTGATAACAATATTATAAGTCGATAGGATATAGGGCATACTTATTGTGGTTACTTTAAACTTACTTCGATAGTTCATGTTTCGGGAAGAGGCTTGTACTGATGTTCATGTATGAAAGCCTATCGTTAATGCACGGTCCCATTTACTCAGTTACACGTTGTGATGAACTCTATAAGGTTACTCACAAAAATTATAAAAATTTCAGCGCATCATTATACGTATGGTAAACATATTATGTGTTTTATGCAAATATTTATTAGTAAACCTAAATACCAAACAAGTGAATTTTTGTGTGTGTGTGTTTGTCAGCACATGCTAGTGCTTAAGCTAAGTTATTCATGGGTAAAGAATGAATCAAAATTGGACCCTCCTCTGGGCCCTTTTAGCGACTCCATACTTCAATCCGAGCTACCTCAATTATAGCCACTAAATCTGACGTGTGGTTTATTTCATTTTCAACCTCCTAAGTAGAGTCTCATCTCCATTTCTGACTTGAAGACACACGGCTTGAAATACGGCGTGGTAGGATTTCATGTGCATTGTACATGGGTTCAAGTAATAGGGGGCAACTTCTTGCTTCTTGCCCCTATTACTATAGAACTTAGTGAAGCTCTAGCATTTACTGACAATTGTAGGGCGTCTTTTCTTCAGGGCAATGTTCAGTATGCTGTGTCATTGCGCCGGTATCGATCCAAAATCAAAGGAGAAAGCGTATTGTGGCAATGAAGGCTTTTTTTCAGTGTGTGTGTGAGCTTAGAATGGTAATTATGTTAGTTTTCATGTCGTCTTGCTCGGAGGCCTTCTTTGTCTTTTTAACAGAATGGTAAACGGGTGTGAACCTCTTAATCTAAAAAATGAATCATAGGCCAAATTTTGTACAGAAATAACTATAAGACACAAAATTTGTCCATCGTGACAGCAAGACCATTTCCTCAATGCATAGTGCATGTGCATTGAGTTTCCTGCGATTCCTCAGCCCGAACAGCTAATTGGTGGCTTCGTTTTTTTTCTGTATGAGATAGTTTTCTCCTCATACAACAGTATATTGTTTTAATTGTTAATTTTTATTTTGAACCTATATATATATATTACAACGTGCAGTGACATGCAGTACACCTTATATTTGCCATTTCTATCCAATACTTTGGCTAAGGTATTTCTGAACTATTTTACCGTTCACACATCGGGCACTTCATAACAATCCATATGGTTCAATACAGGTGGTCTCAAATCGATAATTAGAAAAAGCCTACATTCTGAGGAGGCTGCCATTGAGCAAAGCGACCGTAGAGCTTATGAACCTGACTTTAAACCTCAGACCAACAAGATTGATAAATAGAATGGTTGGAGGGGCCGAATTAAGAGAGGGTATAGGAGTGAAATATTTTCCACAGAAATGACTTAGCCCAAGCAAGTATGTTGGCAAATATATGTGCATTTTACGGCTATGTACATTGGTTCAAAATCAACGTACAATGTGAATTGGCGCAATGGACTCTTTTTCTCAGTGTAGAAGTGTTCAACAACCCCGTCCGAATTCATCATTAGTTCCTCAACGGATGACCAACTGACATGCACAGAGAGTTAACTGCATAGTCATTCAATGGTACTCCTACTAAAGACGGGACACTACACCACGAGGAACAAATTATTAGTGAAGCTTCCACTTGAGTTCGTCCGCTGGATTCAGGTCCGGTCGACAGACGACAACACCGGCGGCCCTTTTAAATTAAAGACAATCTCACCTAGCACTCATCCGTAGCCAGGAGACAACTTTTTATTTCATTTGGTAGTAATTTTCTGGCATAATACGGGAATAAATCCCACTTCATTAATGATCACCTTTGGTACATCCTCCAGAGGGCGCTTGAAATTGAACGAATCCAAGTCCTCTTGCCTTCGCGCCTCGGTGTTGGTTATTATATTTGCTCCTACCAAAACAGGAGTGACGTTGGGCCTTTTCAAACAGCTCAGTTGATAGGCGTGAAGACGATGATACACTGGAGCATGGAAAGATGAAACATTGCTCAGATTTCGTGAATGACTGTACTAAAGGATCTGCCTGGGACGATTTTCTAATGTGTTTCAACCCAAAGTTGTAGAGAGTGTTAATTTAACTAATTAATGGATCTGTTACTATTTTTTTTAATTGAGTCTTGTTGTTTTGGGTCTTCATGGCGATCATCTCCTACTCTTTTCGCACTCTGCACCCGTGGCAACTGGGAATGAGGTAAGAAGGGCTTAAATAATGCCGCTTTTGGAACCCAACCACTCCAGTTTAAAAATCTAATTGATGGAAAATATTTTCGCTATGCCGTCCAATAGTATAACTGAGTCACATACGAGTTGACCTGGAATAGCACGGGCTGACGATAAACGCCATCGATGAGGTCTATTATCTCTCACACTCTATGCATCTTTTTTCATACTCTAGATAACTCGTTCAGCAATATTTGTTATTAAGAGACTGCGCACGTCATTGCAACAGTTCTTTGATTCTCACTGCAAAGCAGGGCAAGACAAAACAGGGTAAATATTCCATTTATTTGCAAGCCAATATATGAAGATTAGAAAACTATGTACAACAGAAAAAAAACGGACGACATGCCACTTAACACCAGTTCATAGGAGGGAAGATACACTGAATCACCGCCGCTCGTTTCGTTGATATGTCTTCACATGTATACGGTTTAACACTAAAGGAAAATAGTTTCATTTTAAAGGCTTTGTTAGGGCTATCTGCATCAATTACTAACATAATAGTAGCTTCATTTATATTTATAATTTCTAACGTCAACGAAAATGTTTCAAATCGTGATGAAAGCAGTTTGAAAAACTGACACCCATGAACAGAAACGAGAGGCCTCAGCACACCATCCGCTCCGACCATGAAAGGAGGAAGTGTTTATAATAACAACAGATCAGCTGTTTGACTCACTTGGACTTTGCGCACTTAGACAATACATACGATAAGAAGATTAGCTTCGCTCTACAATGCAACATTTACAAACACATATTAGGAAATAGGTTTCATGAGGAGAGTAAAGATTGTTCATGTATGATAATCTTTACAATTAAGATTGTATGTATCTATACATGCACTACATTCCTGCCTCCCCGTCGTACGTCGTATACACATATACAATCAAATCAAATATTGACATCCATGGCATCTCGCAAGAGGCTAAAATTTTTGCAGTTCTGTACTAAATTTTGAAACAATTCGACAAGATGGTGGTGATGTTTCTTCGAAAATTCTTTTTCGTGCTAGGGGTCATGGATGAAGTAATTCGTGTACTGCCGCATTAGGATTAATCGTTCTGCATTGTTTATGCTTCTGCACGTCTTTAATTGTCTCGAATGTCTAGTTGGAGGCGTTGTAAGGAGTTATAATTAATGTGATTCAAAAGTTAAAAAAGTAGGTTTCACCTCCATGAACAGATTCACGTTTGCGATTGTACTTTATAAATGTCTAAATGATTTTTCCAAATATATTGTTTTACATCGACCGACTGCCTATGAAATGTAAGAATAATTAATCGAACAATAAGAACAGTATTATTTAATTTAATTTATTCATTGCCCACTGTGAATCTTGTACCCTTAATTTTTCGGACATTATCAGTAATCGAATCCCACATCCACGATTGAATTTAGAAAACATTCGACGATTATTTCGACTGAATCAGATACTCAAACCGCTATTTTTACAGATCGTTCATTGTTATAAAGCTACTAGACTCTAATCAATTTAAAACTCTTCGTCAATGCGTCCGAAAAGATCGTTCCTGCTGTAAAGGGACTGTGCCTGGTCGCAAGGGAACGCGAACTCTGGGTGGTCGCAGGTCAGGGTCTGCTGGTTGAAGATGGTCTGGTTGCCGCAGATGAACGAGAACTGGGCGGTCTGGATGATCTGGAACGGAGATGATATATTGGATGGACGTCGATAGACATTGTATTCATAAAATCATGATCGGGTGAACGTGTGTCAGGAGAGATGCGACAAAGGAAGAGCATTCATTACACATTTTCTAGTACTAAATTTATGAAGCAGATATTCATAATCATTATCAAATGTATCATTTCCTAGAAGTGAGCATCTCAACATTATTTAATTATGATGTTAGTATTCCATGTCACTGAGACCCATGAAAGGAAGACTTGCCGCTGGCGGATGTGAGATCTGCCGGCAACCACCGAGTATAATGGGCGTCAGGACCGCCAACTCAACAGGCAGCTATACATAGAGGAATTTCCTGCTTCAAGGTAATTATTGGGATAAATTATCATTTACAATTCCAAACCCGCCAACGGCAAACAACAACTTAAACAGGTCTGTGAGCCCAAGTTCTATCGGAAAACTTCTCTGTAAGCCCAAGTTCTAGCGGGAAATAGGTCTGTAAGCACAGACTCTTGAGGGGAACATGCCGTGTCGGGATGTTCAGAGCTTTCGCTCGTCTGCTCTGTGATGGTCTCAGCTGTTACCCAAGCCGCCTGTGTCCTTCACCTAATGCGAAAATTGGATAATAACAGCCACGTCAACAATCGTTTCAACCCCTTTCCTGCCAGCTTGCTTTGAATTCCCACTGAGCGTCAGCATATCTCTATAATTGAATCAATTTCAATTTAAAATGCTTCAAACATCGCCCTTTGACTCCATTTGTTTTTAAATTGTTGCCATTGCTAGTGCTAAACGCACATCAATAGAATCATACAGGGAACAATCAGGAACCATTCCCGTTGAGAGGTACGGCAGCAAAGGTATATTAGTTGATGAGTCATTATTAACAGACTAGCTATAATCACAAATGGTAATTTGTGACTACCTTCTAACAAAATACAAAAGTAATTCGAAGCGCTTATTAGCACCTAAGCGCTTACTCAGCTTCTATGCAGAGACACTAGCGACTTAATGAACGTTCTTGTCAAGTAAAACTATTAGTTGGACAACTTGAATTTGTTTATTCGCCATCGATAAACCTTTACCAGTTTCAGTTCGTTGCATGGGAGCATAATACTTTGAATGGACCATGTTATTTACCCCAACTCTATTAGCGTGTCACAGGTTTTAGTGTCAGAGGTCGGTCCCAGAGGGCAGGGCGGCTGTGACATCTTCGCCAGATGGGACACGCAACGAGTTATTATGAGGCAACGAAGACGAGAGCGACTCGTCAGGTACGTGCTAAGGGAGAGGCAGATACTTGGCTGATGTTCAGTACGTGTTAGGAGAGATGCTGGTACTATGCAGGTACACAAAATGAATCAAGGGATACCCGAATACGAAGGGGATAGATTATACGTGCCAACAGTACATGGTGGAGGGAAATGAGACAGTTCTTTATGCGGTATATATAGTCAATCACGCACGACCCATTCACGCACCAAACTCAAATGTGTGACTAATGAGTGGTAGCGGATGTAGAATCAAATGAACGTCGTGTTTGTGTGTTGTGTTGGTACACAGTTTAATTGTTAATTAGTATAAATTATAAAATAGCAGAATTGAGTTCACCTGTTACTTACAAGCCTTTGATTTATAGTTACTGATACACTTGAGTAAAGCTCCCCGACAGGAGTCATACAAACATTTTTATAAATAATAAAACGCCGGTAGCTTTCCGTTCACTTTCATCCGCCATTAAAATATTGAACAGAATAAACACGCAGATCATGAGTAGAGTTTGAATTCCAAAATGATCAGAACTTTGTTCTTCAAGCTCTGGCAATGAGTAAAAAACCTTCCCGTTTTAATTGAAGCGGAGTCATTATCAAAGCCTCTGGTCTCGTGACTTGAGCTCTCATTTTTATCAATGAAACCATCTGGGTTCGTGTGGGGCAATCAGGATCCTATTGTGAGGGTGGCCTCTTCACTAGTTCGTAGGGTCAGCATCGTGGCCCCTCCTCATGACACTGCAGCCCAACAAAAAGCAGCTCCAGGTTAAAGACTCGCTCTCGTGGTGAAGGTCAGAGCGGTCCTAGGGAGGCGCCATTACGAGATGACGTCCCTCGAGTATCTTTCAGTGACACACTTTCAAGAAATGGGGATTGGACTTTTCGGTGTTGGATTCATTTTTTTCAACTGGTTGAATTAAAATTCAATGTCGTTTGTCAATGAAGACATATTTTAATTTTTAGTTTTGGGTTAGATACTTTTTGCTCAAATGTATTGCGATGTGAGAAGTTCAAGAAGATTCATTTGATGGTTTAGATTCAATTATTATAAACCTTCTTCTATAATGCTCATAACTGGACAATTTCATCTGTAGGAGAGATATCTCTTAAAATTAAATGTTAACAATTATTGAAAAAATACCATACCTAATTGGCTATAAACACACTTTTGACAGTTGATATACAGTTTTTGAGTCCATGTGATGTTGACGTCATTTTTTAGTGCATGGTACCTGACATTTGTCAAATATTGAAACCTGGGTCAGTCTGATGGATTTTTCAGCAAGTAAACTCTATAAATATGCCGGAATTAATCAGCCCTTGGATCATAATTTCCTTTACACCAGTCTCCACCTCACTTCGATGTACTCCTAACCTCACTAGATGACTAATCAGTAGTCCCGTTCGATCATACCGCGCCGCACCAATCCCCGCCTCACTATTGTCCCAACCTTACCTCACTCAATAGTTTCCGCATCTCTAATCCCCAAAAACATCGTTAAGCCATTATCCCTACATCCGTAATGCCTTTACAGACTCACCTGTCCGAGGTCATCTGCAATGGGCAGGCAGATGTGGAAGACCTGGCAGAAGTTATCAACGTCAGCGTAGTAGCCGTACTGGCGCCCCTCACAGCTGAAGGAGCGTACGGGCTCGCCCACGATGAATTGGTAGCCGTCGCTGAACTCGTACGGCATGTTGGCGTAGGCCAGAGAGGCCAGGGCGACCACGATCAGGGAGGTGGTGTAGGACATCATGGTGGCAAGGTGGTGAGGTAAGGTGGCGAGAGGATAAGTAGGTAGTTGGTAGGTAGGTAGATAGATAGGAAGGTAGGGAGTAAGTAGTCGAGACTTAATGGTTAAGGCGAAATGGGTTCGGATCTGGGGAAGAAGAGTGGGCCTTCCGTTATTTTTTTTGTTAGGACAGAGTAACATCTCCAGGCTGGCTTCGGAATAAAATTGAATCACTTTCATTAGGTTCTAGTACATGTACACCATGCAGCATAAGTTCAACACTCTTTAAGGAAACTGAAATTCCGACGATTAGATGTAATCAAATTGCGGCACCTCAACTATGATCAAAGAGGCACCTCCACTTTTATCAAAGTGGCACCTCCACTTTTATCAAAGTTTCAAACTACTGGTTTCATATTGACAGCATCTTTACTGTTTATGAACTCCTCTGAGTAGCTACGGTGTAACTGCGCAAAGCACAATCAGAGCTCCTCTGAGTAGCTACGGTGTAACTGCGCAAACCACAACCAGAGCTCCTCTGAGTAGCTACGGTGTAACTGCTCAAAGCACAACCAGAGCTCCTCTGAGTAGCTACGGTGTAACTGCGCAAAGCACAACCAGAGCTCCTCTGAGTAGCTACGGAGTAACTGCACAAAGCACAACCAGAGCTTCTCTGAGTAGCTACGGTGTAACTGCGCAAAGCACAACCAGAGCTCCTCTGAGTAGCTACGGTGTAACTGCGCAAAGCGACACCAGAGCTCTTCTGAGTAGCTACGGAGTAACTGCGCAAAGCACAACCAGAGCTCCTCTGAGTAGCTACGGTGTAACTGCGCAAAGCACAACCACTGTTTTGAAGTCAGGCTGCCACTAACAACAACCAAGCTAAGCCCAGTCAACAACGTCTCCAACAGCAACAACACCTCCTTCATGCTCACTACTTCTGATAAACAATGGAGCTGATGCTCATCTTTTATCGACTAAGACCATCATGGCTTCCCGTCTCATGGCCCCCCATTCCCGTATCATCACTCACTTTAAGGAGGTACGCGTCTGTGCGTCATGGCTCCTTCAATTGTCGCCAGCAAGAACTGAATATCTATTCCCTGCTATTCTTCTCCGTTATGGTCGTAAGAGAAAACCGATGCTCGTGGATACATGCAGCCACTTATAGGATCAGTGAATGCCTTACAATGGGTCGTCCTGGGGATCGATGTGTTGGAGGTTCCATGCAAAGTGCCACCGTTTGAGTCAAGGTCTTTGCTTTCCGGTGACAGGCCTTTTTAGTGAGCAATCATGCCACGCACTGAACACTGGCGTGGATCTTTTCCATCGCCCTTTTACTGTAAGAAGGTTCGCTTTATCGAATGATCTTCGAGGTCTGGTGGGTACAATTAAACCCGGGACTTCTCAATGGAACTCCCGCATCTAATTTATTTATAGAAATTCTTTCAAACTTGAATACTCATCAGATGAGTTATCTTTAGTTGAAGGACGTTTGTTTATTTGAAATCCTTTCGGTAAAATCAAGTACAATATACTGTACCAAACTTGTTCCTACTTGACATCATCGCAGAGCAGCAAGACTGCTTAAACTGACAGGTTCTGGAAAAGGAAACTGCGTTCGATCTTCAAAGAAATTTCAGTGGATGAGATTCTTTCAAATTTTCTGTCAATATCGCAAACGAACTCGAAGTCTAACTGAGGTTTTAATTTGGCCTCGTGGATAAAACCATTCGTATGTTGATACAGCCTTTCAGATGTACTATTTTATCAAATGCTTCCATCGAGTTATTGTCTGCACAAGGGTCAGCTAAGACTCAAGCTCTAGAATGACGATCTCGACTACTTTAATGAATGGATGCCGTTAGAAGCTAACAGCCAATTTAAATGGATTTTAGGCATGATTGTTTGATTCTACCGGTCTTGCAGGTACGATCGCGTGAATTTAGCGACCTAATGGACGTAATGATTTAAATGTTTCCGAGTACGTGAAGGCCTTCCTTCTACAGTTATTGACCCCATGCCATGGAGAAGGTCTTTTACGCAGTTGTGGAAATGAGTAATACTGACAATTCTGATAACCACAACGCCCTTGTTCATAACGGTATGCGAAGGTTAACATTTCATTCCATAAGCCATCTTATTCATGACTTATGGCAGAGACACAGCAATTTACCGCAACAAGTGAACCTTGGAACTTATTTCTTTCGGAAACTCAACAAAAACAATGTAGCACTGAAGAAGGTTCCTCGGGCATCTTGCTGCATGAACCAGCATTGTCTGCTAAACCAACAAAGATGTTCATGAGTAGAAGCGAAGCTTTGATTTACAGCAAGATGTATTCACCCGATTGCATCAATGTTCTCCGTTGATTGAATACCACAAAGCAGTTAAACAATCATGAGTAAAAGTAAATCACGGGAACTGCGCGATGTTGCAGTCAATATCAAAATGTCCCATGCGAACGAAAACTATAATAGAAGAGTATACTACACATAAAGAAAATATTAATTTCCTGAAATATATATTCTAAAACTAGAGATTGGCAATGAGAAAAATATATTTTTCGGGTAATAAACGATGGTTAAGAAAATACAACATCTTAACTTATCCGTCACTGTAATGTGCCAGGGAATAAAACCCTCAATGCTCCATTGAACGTTACACAATTCACCTCGTTCTAACTAAATGAGCAGAGGGTAGGTAACAAGGTAACAAAAGGAGGGCATTCTCATCATACACCTCAACGTAGACTAGCCGGAGGGTTTTGCAAACCATATGATACAAGCCAGTGGAAAACCCATCGCTTTAACACCTCTTGGAAGTACACCAAACGAAATGAGCCAGCTTTTCCAAACAGTGTGATGGTGATTCGGAAAGTGTTTGGAAGTGCAGGGGAAGGGGGAGGGGGCGTCGAGGCCAAGGCTTTCGTCCATTGTTGAAGTAGGCAAAAATAAGAGACCTGACAACCTCTCCCAAACCAGCAATCGTCCCATTCGCCCCCCCTGGCAAGGTCACTCATAATTGAGTCAAACAACGAGAGAACCGACGGCGCTTGCATGAGTAAATACACCGAAATGGCTAGGGGTTTCTTTCATGCAGTAAATTCGCACTATTGTCACTTGTATTAAAATGAATGATATAATGAATAGCTTTTTTGCCCGCATGAGCACTATGTGTATTTCGGTTCGCGATTTTTTGGACCTTGAAGTTCAGGATCCCTCAACTCGATTATGCAAGAACTCAACCCAAGCCTCCCATTCTTATTAACATTTGTTCTTGATGGTACATTGAGCACATCCAACACTTTTCACCATCATGTTTGACTGTAATTAGATGAAAGGTCATAAGGATTGTTGCCATCGTATTGATCCACAATCGTGCTACGACAGCATATTGACTTATCCCGAAACCCGTTCCAGCACACAGTGTGCTCTGGGAACGCATGGGGCTCTGCTGAACACTTTCACAACAGAGTGACTTAGCATCTCCACACAGACCGCCTTTACAAGTCTTTCTTTTAGGGTATGCAAAGATGAGACAAACTTCTATTCGATAGAAGTCGTTTCGAAAGATTTCCCTCTGCGTTACGGAACCTTTGTATCGCAGAAGATCTCACGAACAAGTAAACACGACTTCTTCTCTGTCCTCGAACAATGAATGGGCCTTTCGTATTGTGTTTGAAAAAGGTCAACATTCCCACAGCTTGATATAGTTGAGGATGTGTCCTTTTCAAACAACCGATGCTGGTCACATGCTGTTAGAAAATTTAAGTTAACGTAATGTCAGCAACCAGTTACGTCCGGCATTCAGTAGCAAAAACATTTTCATGAAAAATGTAAACACACTTGCTGACATGCAGTCCGTCAGTATTCGGTAATGTTATGTATGGACATAGACATGTATGTATATGTGTATAGACATGCATCCTTATCCTCTTAATTAGGAGGGAGGAACCCAGAAGAGGGAGGTACACAGTACCACAGTACCTACCACATTAACACACTAGGTCAGTACCACATGCCCACAGTAGCACAGTATCACACTAGGTCAGTACCACACTAGGCCAGTGCCACAAGACCACAGTACCACACTAGGTCAGTACCACGGTAGGTCAGTGACACGGTAGGTCAGTGCTTCCATCGAATTGCTGATGTACAGTGTTAACAAACTGTCATCGAACACATGCACTAAGTAAGGTTGAGTGTGTTTGGACTTGTACCGCTGCCAGGCCTTTGTGACACCAGCTATCTGATCTTACAGGCTTAATAAGTGCTGTAATCAATACTTAAATTGTCAAACAAATAGGCAACCTGGTATGGTGCCAGATTCCGAAGGAGTATTGAATAACTCCAACGAGCGGGCAGCGTATTTGCCTCTCCTCATAATAGACTGGCACTAGAAGCGGAAGGTTGTGGGTTCGAGCCTTATTGGCTCTTAGTGAGACATTCTCGTGTCTCCTGTATGGTTAAAGACCAGCCGTAAACGCCATGGGTCAAAACGGCTACCAGCACAAGCTGAGGTGGAAGATCGAGTTGTACTCAGTTGTGAGTCGAAGGGAAATGCTGCGAGCGTCCTTGACTACGTGTCAGAAAACTCTGCTTTACCAAATCCCATTGCCAAATTCAATCATACATGGGCGTGAGTAGGTCACAATTAGCTTAAACATTTCTGAGGATGCTGATTTCAATGACACTTTCATGTTCTTCATCAGTATTCATAGAATCAATCCATGCGATGATTATACTGCCTTTTTATTACACCAGAGCGGGAGGAGGTGATAATCTGCTGAACATCTCAATCACCTTCTCCCGCACGATCATCAGCCACGATCATCAGCCAACTAGCATGTCAATCACCTTCTCCCGCACGATCATCAGCTCACTAGCATGTCAATCACCTTCTCCCGCACGATCATCAGCTCACTAGCATGTCAATCACCTTCTCCCGCACGATCATCAGCCAACTAGCATGTCAATCACCTTCTCCCGCACGATCATCAGCTCACTAGCATTTTAATCACCTTCTTCCCGCCCGATCATCAGCCCACTAGCATCTCAATCAATATGTCTCCGTCCATTAGGGCTCTTCTGAGATGAGAAATTAAGACGCGTTACTTTCAGCGACAGCAGCTGCCAGCTGAAGCCCAGCCCCCCACCCTCGTTGACTTGATCGTCCGATGAACCAAGCTATACCTCGTCCTAATAACGTGGGTGTCGGTGAGCACCACGCACTCTTTCGTCGTCATGGGGGTGCGAAAGCGCACCTCGGGGCTGCGCATGAATGTTACGCAAGAGGAACGAACGCCTTAAAGGGTCTCATGCGCATGCTCACGCTCTGAGAGCTCGTGAGCGGAGCGTTGGAGATAGACATATGCGATAAGCCCAGCGAAGATCTTGACTTACTAAGCAATTAGTGTCACGATTCATAGTGGAGAAATATTGCCTAAAATAAATAATGGATCTAACATTTACAACCGTCATGCAGGGACCCTCATAAACCAGTTCGGCTGTTATGACGTCGCGTTGCATTGAATGGTGCACTAATGATCAGATTATTGTAATTCAAACATAGGTGTCAAGAAAAATTCAAGTAAACGATGTCCTACATGAATATTATAGGTTATTAAGCATGCAACAGACTATGGGAACAAAGGAATAGTCCATAATAAGAAGTGGAGTAAATGGAGTTGAGAGTCTGATTAATTACGTCTGTTTGCTTCCATCAAACCAAAAAGTAATGATTCACTTCACATTCGAAGAGTGGACTACTCTCCAACAGCGGCTTGGTCGTTCTGATGATGCTCTGTTGGAGATCCCAAAGAGTGCTCGACTCTTCAACAGCGACTTGGCCGTTCTGATGATGCTCTGTTGGAGTTCTCAAAGATTTCTCTACTCTCCAACAACGGCTTGGCCGTTCTGATGATGCTCTGTTGGAGTTCCCAAAGAGCACTCGATTTTCCAACAGCGGCTTGGCCGTTCTGATGATGCTCTGTTGGAGTTACCAAAGAGTGCTCGACTCTCCAACAGCGACTTGGCCGTTCTGATGATGCTCTGTTGGAGTTACCAAAGAGCGCTCGACTCTCCAACAGCGGCTTGGCCGTTTTGATGATGCTCTGTTGGAGTTTCCAAAGAGTGCTTTACTCTCCAACAGCGGCTTGGCCGTTTTGATGATGCTCTGTTGGAGTTCCCAAAGATTTCTCTACTCCAACAGCGGCTTGGCCGTTCTGATGATGCTCTATTGGAGTTCCCAAAGAGTGCTCGACTCTCCAATAGCGACTTGGCCGTTCTAATGGCGCTCTGTTGGAGGGCAGCGAGAAAGGAAGTAGTTCTGAGACAGATGGGCCTGACGACAAAGTGTTCCGTGCCTGAGGCATTAAGGTCCTCCGAAAGAGAAAGGATGACTTGCTTACTAGTTCCAGTGCATATCGTACACCGTTCTACTTGATGGAGGACCCCATTGCTTCTACTAATGACGATTGGCTCTAGTGATGGGCTAGATTGAGCGCTTTTGAAGCTGTACTAAGGATACATCTGGCGATACGCGTTGCCAAACACGTTTTGTGCCTGTGAGAGGCACCCGTGGCTGGGACTGAGGGCTTGCTAAACTCAACGCTGGAAATTATTGAATAAATCATGACGTGGTTTGATGATGTACAAAAATATCTATTACTCATGTACTTGGTTTTTAAATTCAAAATTGTTTTACCTACCATGTTTTAGAACGATGATTCGTTAAGTGTTCAGGCCGTCTCATCAGTGAATGGTGTGCTTGATTTAAGTGAAATATGATTTGTATTAGATTCTTGATTAAGTATGTTTCCCTCCAGTTGATTAAACTATTGATGTATAGCGGTTGTTGCAGTTGACCGCGAGATCGTATATACAAAACCTTGTTGTATAATTTAGCGTAATTCTGTGGTTACAATATTTGTGGTACTCGTCCGCTGTGCAAACCAACAAGTGACTAATCTAAGATCAGCTTAATAGATGAAGAAAAACACATAATATGTCTTCAGAATCAAATTACGTTCTCTCCCTAAACTACACGAGTGTAGATTCTTTACAACAAACGAATCAGTCGATTTATATCTAATTATCTTTTTCTCCTCTGCCAGTGTCTTTTCCAACGTATTAATATTTGTTTACTTGCAAGCGTGTTCCAGCATCATACGCATTTGGTTAGGCGTGTTACTCTATACCATTGAACTTATTCCGTGGTTTCGCAACAAGATCCTCGTAATATCGCCGCAACTTGAATGTACGAAGAAGAACCGAGATAACTTCGAGTTTTATTTGTCGATTTGTTAATACGGAGGAGAACGTCTGTTTGTATGTTTTATTATCGCTTGATATGGACAGAGTTATCATGAGCTCAACATCTGCGATTGGAGTAGTAATGCTTAACAATCTCGAACTGGCTCACGAAGGACTCTTTATTCCACGAGTGCAGTTCCTTTACTTGGTCAGTGTGTGGTATATTATGTACTCGCTTAGAGAGCCGAATAGATGTTGCATGGCATCGATGTATGCAATCACCATTCTAAACGGATACCAAGTGAAACAAAACCCGACATGTTTCCAAACGACTCATGTTTCCGGCTGTGGAATGAATTCCTGTAACCTGACCTGAGCTGTCAAGCAATTTAGAATGACATCACCAACAAGCGTTGCTTTCACTCTCCATGGGTGCGGCAGCAGCCATTTAATAGGATCAGCAGCCCGCTGTAAAAGAGGAGATAATCCTCATCTCGGCACAAATAAGGAAACTTTGCCCTGAGCTTGAAATATGACATATGTTTGCCACTTGAAAGTGCCATGGTTGAAAGACGCCTAGCAGGAGTGATAGACTAGGGAACTTGAATCTTGTGATGGCGACATCAAAATGATATTCGGGAAATATTTTAAGTGATGGGGTATTTATGTTTACATTATATCCAAATTATTCGTACGTGTTGTTTCAAGCTTTGTTGAATGCAGTAGTTTGAAATTACTAACTGTGTTTATATGCATTTAGTTGGGAAGAAATGACTGGAACTGAGAAGACTTATCCGGTCCATGCCACAAAAACCATAAGCCCTAGGTACTGGGCTTTCTACATTTGTCACCAAAATGTGTTGTTCGGAATCGAGCGTGCAGGACGACACATGTCGTCATAAGCTTCGTCTAACGCATGCGAGAGCCTGATGACGATTTGAACTTCGTTACATATGATGCTAGACACTTCTTTCTAAGCCTTTACGCCACATCTGCTTCGATAGTGGACGTTTCAAAGAATTCAAGCAGAAAATTCAATAATGCGCCGCAAAAAACGGTGTGTGAGATGACAGCTGTTGAGAGATCAGGAAAATTAGGTGGGTTATTTGAGGGAAACAAGTCAGTGATAGAAACGTGTCGTGCAAACGTAAACATCCCACCCTATAGCAGCTTGAGGTGAATGATGATTCAAAGAGAAAAAATCAAAGATAAACTTTAGAAGTGGCGAAGAAGAACAATACCTCTTTCTCCGTGTAAATTGAACTAAGCCTTCACGCAACTGCTACCCACTGGCTGCTTCATTTTAACATCGGCAGAAATACAAGATCTACCATATGTGTATTGAAAGTGGAACAAACTAATGATATTCCAAATAAAATGAATCATTGTGTTGCGTTAATTTTGATCCAAATGACCAAAAATAGACCTGCATGGCTTCTCAATTTATTCATCCAAATACGTTTATTTATGTCAGTCGAAATATGTAAGTATTCCACGTATTTTAAGTAATCAGCTGGCCTTGTGTTATTTATTGGGGATGTACACCAACCGCATACAGGAGGTACGTCATGAATAATCTGATCTACAAAGATCACAGAGCCATGGTAATTGATATGGCAACATAGTTGACACTACGTGTAGCATAATTCAGCCGTTTAAAAAAAAATCTAACAGATGTTAAGAAAAAGTTGAAAACGTGTCCGTGAGTTGCACACAGAAAACGTGTTGATACGATTGATCCCTTTATAAATTTTCTTTGTAATATTAGGAAGTTTCGGTAATATTGGAAGTAACTTCGACAATGTTGATATTTGTGCAAATTTTTTAGAAGCGAAGTACATAATGCGGGCATATTATATATTTTATAGAAACCATCGAACCAAAATTAATATGCATTCCACGAGATTGTCATGAGTATGAGTTGCAGTTATGAAGCATAGTTTATGAGGTGTTGTTTGTCATCTCTTACGTTGGAATGCCGAACAACGCCTCCAGCAGCTTCCCTTCCTTCTCCTTCATTAGAAGGAGCAGAGAAGGAAAGTGAAAGACCATCTGCGTGCGGTTTACAGCTGGCAGCTGAAGAGTTATAAGCGGGCCAACTGTCGCAGTGCCACCACGACAGCACTTCCTAGTGCTGACATAAACTAACTGACAGCATGCCTGTTACTGTCGCAGTGCCACCTCGACAGCACTTCCTTGTGCTGACATAAACTAACTGGCAGCATGCCTGTTACTGTCGCAGTGCCACCTCGACAGAACTTCCTTGTGCTGACATAAACTAACTGACAGCATGCCTGTCGACGGCAGGGGCTCCGCCAAGATCAAAACTTGACAGGGTTTCATTTCAAAATGAATTAAGCTTGACTTTTTTTCAACAATTCATCGAGGGAATTGAGGAATCGTACAAATGCATTAAACAGGAGAGTAAATATAGAGTTGCTATTTAATAAATTGCTTGCACTACCAACCAGAGAAAATATCGTCGTATTCGACCGGTCGACACGCATAAACGGACAGGAAATCGTCGACAATACCAAACATCCTTTGCGATTTGGCCGGGGTGAAGAGCACCTTGCAAATTAGAATGATATCAAAAGTGTGCAAACACTGCAGTTAGTATCACTTTAAGAATAGTACGATCGAGAACTGCTATAAAGAGGTCAATTACTTGATAAGTTTAGTGTATAGACAAGTGGATTGAAGGCGAAGGTGCTAGCACATATTGGCACACGTACGATACGACCCGTACACCAATCACGAGGTGAAATAGCACGTATAATTGCAAGAAACAGATTCCAATCAATTATTTGGGTTATGATTAACACCCATTAACCCCTCAGTATTTGTGAAGATTTCAATAAATATTCATCCGTTGGAAACGATAAAAGCCTGTTGAAAATTAGTATGAATGAAACCTATTTTGCAGTAGGAAAGTAAGAAATGAGTTAGAAATGTTATTTAGTTCTTCTATGCCCTGCAACACGTTGGCACGTGCACTTATGTATGATTATTATGCATTTTTTAGGATTCCAAAACACGAGTTGCATGGTAAGGTACGCATAAAGTCCTGTATGATCGCGAACATAAAATATTTTCTCCTATGCAAACATGGTGCCAGAGGGAAAATACACCTGTATTAATATCAGAGGTATTTAACTGTTTTTTTTACGTTATAAATATATTAGAACGGAATGAATTGGCCTTTATCTGAACTGTAAGGTGTTGTAGTGTGCTTTCAATTAAATATGATTGTTTAAAGTGTGAGTAAGTATGGAAACTCGGATAAATATATAAA
>SDVV010006261.1:0-18581 GCA_016164225.1 Gammarus roeselii
ATAATGGCTTCATTGTACAACTGTCTCACTAAAGGTTAAGCTTATGAAGATTGAATTGTCTTTAATGTTAACATGCGATCCACGTCAATTCAAGTTAAATGGCACTTTGATAAACTAAATGCCGTCTGACGCTGCGGATCAAATTTACTCAAAGTAAGACGAATTCTTTCTTGACCACACATGCTGGTTCAGATCGCGAACATTATTACGAACTTTCGTATCTACAGTATAGGGTGCTTAGTAACAGCAGTAATCCCGAAAAGATGCCGGGTACACATGGAGTGTCGTGCCCTTTCAGATTAGAATAGCTAAATGGGCTCATCTCCACAGGAGTTTTTACATGAGTGTCGTGCAGTTTACTCACGGTGCTATTTATTGGCATTAAAACTAATGGCAAAGATGAACACTGATGTACATATATTGTCTGTTGTTGATGACGTTGAAACTTTTCACTTAGACGTATGCTGCCAGAAAGAGGTACTCCGGGTTGGCTTTCATAACAATTTCTTGATGTTTTCAAACTGGTGGCAGGTAGCTTCCCTTATCCTGAAGATGGATGCTATGCGCCCTTTTATGAATAGAGAGGAAGGTTTGCACATATAAATACAAGGTATGAAACACGACATAACTGCGATGATGGGGCACCAATCTCTGATGAACTGAAGGCAAGATAACTATGAAATTACCGTTTGGTTCCACTATTGGATACACACGTATAACCTTGCAAACGGTTGAGCTAATGAGAAGATACGAACGGATGGGGGGGGGGGGCTCACATTGAACCAACATACCAAAATTTTATATTCCTATAACAGGTAGTTGATTGAAATAGTGATGAAAAATAGGAGAAAAGATGTGAAGCTTCATCCGCCGACATCGCCATTCCCAAGATTGCTGATGATTCTACATCCGGGCTTGTTATCGTTGTTGAGCAGAGGAATTCGAGTCCTTAGAACGGCTGCTTCAAGATGGTCAGGTCTATCTTGACATGCGTTTTTCTGAGAATATCGATGAACTTCTCCGTTTGCCAGCTGGTGACATCGTCACCGTTCACCTTGAACACATGGTCCCCAATTCTAAGCCGGCCTTCCTTGGCTGCAACACAGCCCGCATAGATGACCACCACCTTCGTGGCGCCGCCCTCAGCCAGTAGGCTAAACCAAAAGCCTTTTGAAAACCAAGGTAAAAGAAATGTAGATTGTAAATTTTGTGTCGTGGATTTCAATGATATTCTTGAAAAAGTAGCAGGTTAGTAAGACAGGAACGGTTGTGTCTAAAGACATGCTGAGAGTCGCCAATCAATTTGTTTGATTCTAAGAATTCTTCAATTGTATCCGTCATCAAGCTTTCCATCAATTTACCAATGACTGAGGTGAGACTAATTACCGGGATACTTAATGTCTTTTTTTTTAATTTGGTTTTATGGAGCGGCGAGATTGTGTGAAAATGTGTCATAATTGTTTGGCGATTTCATTTCTAGTTTTTATTAGAATTCAGGGATAAGCTTGGTCTGGACCTGAATATTTTGTGACACAATTTATCTATATATTTAGTAACCTTGACGGGGAAAAAGTTCACTGTGCTAAGGGCTTCAATTCATCTTTTGCCATGATATCCTCAGGATTAGGAATATCCTGATTCTCTAACGTAAATACAAAAAAAAAGTAATCGTTCCTAGGACACTCATTTTGGTGTCATCCGTTTCTAGCTCACCAACATCGCTCTTGTGAGGACCAATTACAGATCATAGTTTTTTTGCTCGAAACATAACTTTTAAAAAAAATCGGATTAGTTTGGGCATTGTCGGCAATTTTATTTACATAATATTTATTTTTACGCTTGACCTTCTTTAGGTCTCGTTTGCTTATGTTGTATTTTTTTTGCGACGTGGTCATGTAGATGTTTCTGTTTTGTCGAGTGCTCTGCTATCTTGCATGGCTGGAGGCGCTGCAATTCTCCTTTCCAGTACCTAGGCTGATTTACTGATGTTCGCCTGATTTTGAGCGGGATATGCTCATATCCAATATTTTTAAGTGATGTCAAGAAATAGTTAAGCGATTGGTTGACATTTGTCCGAGGGTTATATTTGCTGAAGCTATTGACTCTCTTAAGCCATCAAAGTTAGCGAATATAAAGTTAGGGACTTTTTCTCAGTTTGTTGACGTTCTCAACTCGAGCTCTATCAAGAACGGATACAGTTGTGATCGCTTGTTCCGAGGGGTTTGCCCACTTCGACGTTCGTGACATGAGAGTCGCTAGCACTAAAGAGGAGATGAAGATAATTGCTACCTCTTGCAGGTGTTGTCAACATTTGGGTCATGAACATATTCTCTGGGAAACAATCAGACGTCTGTCGGTGGCTGTGCATTTGTGTGTTTCACAATCAATGTTATTGATTTTGAAGTCTCCAAGCTCAATTACTGTGCTGTGTAGCGACTACATCGACGAGGGTATTGTAAATATCGATATCCTCTGTAACCTTGCTTTTTGGGGGACGATAGACATGAGTGGTTTGACATTGCATATGTTTACCGACTACTTTGATTGATACTATGTCGTGTCTGCTTGTGGAATCGTGACTTCTAAGACATACGGAGTGTTTTTCACGAGAAATAGCACTCCTCCGCCCTCTCGGTCTTGTCTTTCTTTGTGAAATAGTGAGTAGCCTGGGAGAGAAGATTCGCTTTAATAATAACTGGTGCTCAATTTCATCCATGATTCCGTGTTTGCTATTATGTCGATACTTTCATTCATTACAGGGATACCTAATTCTTTGATTTTGTCTCGGAGACTTCTAGCGTTCACATATTAACATTTTAGAGTATAGTTATTTACATTAAGTCAATTTCCTTGACTTATACTGCTTCTACTGTGAGGTCATGCGTCGGAGCTAAGACTTTTGTTTATTTTTTTACACGGGTTGTACTAGCGCAGCAGCGACTATTGCCTCTAACTCGGACTGGATTGATGGCATGAACTTTTTTGCGAGGACCTGCGGTGATGTTCTGATGGGCTCCTGTATTGGTTGTGTATCTAGTGTTGGCACGGGTGGTGGCCGTTGGGTCATCCCGTCTGGCACTGCTGGCGAAGTTGTGGGTTGGATACCGAGATCGTTTTTTTGTTTATTTTGGGTGACAAGACTAGCTCGATGTTTTTGAAGATGTTTTCGAGGGTATCGAGTGCATACTTTTTTATGCAAGCCATGTTGGTGATTTTGTTTTAGTTATGGTACTTTGGGTCAGTCGTCGTTTCCCAATGAACAGAGAATGGGATTTTCTGAGCTTTGCAGAAAGTTGCTAGGCGATTGTTAGGTATAATAATCTTGCCTAACTTGTATCTACTTTGGTTCGGATGTGACTGGATGCCAGTGACATGGATGTTCCGTTTGAACTTTTGATATTGTTTTGCAGGGTGTCATGCCTTTTCCATGTCGATTTCGTCTGCGACACGTCTTTAGCTCCGACTTGTAGTATAATTCGCTTAGAAGAATGTTTCTTCTTCTCTTTCTATTATGCCTTCGACCTCGTCGAGTTTCATGTGTGTTTTGCCGAATTTTATCAGTTGAATTCTCCCTTTTTGATGGTTTGATGTGAAGGTGGTGTCATTTCAATCGCCAATCACAATAATTTCCTCTGTATTCTGAGAGTCCATTTCATCGGGTACTTGTGTTAAGTCGGATGCGGTAAGATTGTGGCACAACGTGTGTTGCATTCTCACAGCGTGGCTGCCTCCTGCTTACTACATTTGTGTACAGTGTATCGCTATCTTTGACGGAATTTTCTAGCTATTCGATGCGGTCGTTGGTCTCTGCGTCTAAAGCTGAAAGCTTCTTGACCAATTCGGAGTCTAGGTGCACTTAAAATTCATTCACTTGATTTTTGGGGCCTCAAAACATTCTTTTACTACCATTTATTCACTTTTCATACGATATTTGAATTCGTAGAATTGTTTCAACACGCTTTCCAATATAGATTCAACAGCTAGCAGCCGGGTATCCATCTTGACTATCTTGGTTTTTGACGAGTCATTGGAGGCATGACTGAGTTGTGCTTTCAGTTGTTTGATTTCCTTTCCTTGTTGTGTGATTTCATCTGCCGGTTGACATAGTTTGCTGATTGCTGTCTTGCATTCCTTATCTGAGGGACTGCTGCGCAAATTTCTGGAAGAGGTAGAAGAACCATCGCAAACCATTAGTTCGGTGGCGCACGATTGGTGGCATATGCCACATGCCCCATGCCTGAACCATCTTGGGCTGGTAAAAAGATTGCCGGTGGGAAACTGAAAGTTCTACTTGTGTTCTATTTTCGTGATTTAATTTGGACCGCAGATGAGAATATAATAACTATAATTATATGCCGGATGTGACAATCAAATCGACGATTCGAAAACGGAATTAGAACGGAAGTAATACAAATGTCAGTCAGATGCGCGTTATTGTTGGGTGTGCGCTAACGCAAAGTTACTTCCTTTTGTGGGATTGAGTTGAATGCAAAGCCAACTAATTTGTAGCTGCTCCCTTCTGTTTCTTAATGTTGTGGGATGACAACATGATTCTGGACATCAACCTTGTATCAGACATGACCTTCGGATCATCAGAAGAAGATGGAAAAATTAATTAAATTTCAGTAAATGGATTGTTATGAAATCATGGCACGATTCTAAGCTGCAAGATGTAAAGTGTCCCTACCGAGCATCCCATTGTTATTGTGAACATAGTTATTATGAGCATTAACCACCAACAATAGTTATTATGAGTGTACCACCTACAATATGAGCATGAACCACCTATGATATTCCAGTCACGGTACAATGCAATGATATTACCTAATACAAGTAACTTAAGGTTTTGTTACGGAGAATCGACCACATATGACGATGTTGAGGATCGGACTACCAATAATATCTTAGATTATAATACTGTCATAGACAGACCGATAACACATACACTGCTACAATATAGGATACACGAACTAAGCGGCATCCTAACAGTGCGTTAGTCTGAAGATGCAGATGAAGTAGATCACTTGAGGGATTTGTTCTTGATCATCACAACATCACAACATCAACACAAGAGTTACACTAAACAATCTGAATACGCACTCTATTGGCACTATAGTCAATTTTGTTAACACATGCTTTTTAAATGTTGGACAGTCGTTTTTCGAGTATGCATCAACGAGTACATACACTTAGACGCGCACTGAAACAAAACCTGCTACCTGAATAGGACGTGTGTTGATGGGACTATGTCCCGCAGCAGCACAATGTCCCGTAGCAGCGGCACGATGTCCCGTAGCAGCGGTGCGATGTCCTGTAGCAGCGGTGCGGTGTCCCTCAGCAGCGGTGCGATATCCCGCAGCAGCGGTACGATGTCCCGTATTAGCGGTAGGATGTCCCGGAGCAGCCGTACGATGTCCCGTAACGGCGGTACGGTATCCAGAGTCGAGTCGAGGAGTGAGTATATCCAAGTCAGTACAAGTCAGCTGGGATGAGAGCGGGCATCAGCTGACAACACCGTAAGAGTGTCACGTTGTTTGTCTGGTGTGTGATGTGGAAGAGGGGGCATTGTGTGTGTGAGGGGGAGGGGGGGTTTGTGTGCTGTCAAGGCGTGCCGGCTTATAGGTAAACAGGAAGTCGAGGACTTGGGAAGAAGGGCTGGGGGTTGGGGCTGTTTGAACGAAATGAGGCGAGTATGAGCGGTTAATAGCTCGTCATTCCACACGAGTCTCTTTCAAACTAATACTTTCCCGTTAGCCCAGGTTTGAGGTACACCGTTGATGTAGTTCAATTTTCCCTCTTGTTAGAATTCTTGATGTGAGATATGAAACATCCTCAATATATCCCCGTTAGCCTATTCCTATTTTTCACATCACTGAAGGAACTGATGATGGTGGTGCTTGGATGCCGATTTGGGGAGTAATAATATTACAGATATTACTGAGGAAGAGATGCAGGAGACAGTAGAGGTATTTAAACAGGTCAAGTCACTGAATTGAACAGTGTTGCGATAGAGTGCCTTAAGATGAGAGGATAAACCATATTCAAATAATTGATGAACATATTAAATCTAAGTTTTGTGTCCGACGTAGTACCGATTAAGTGGTACCGTGATTGCATTGTTCCGCCGTATAAGAACGAAGAAGATTAAAGTGTGTTAAGGCACTCAAAGGTATTCGTTTATTTATGGTGAATCAATTGTACGGAAAAACTAATCAAAAGTATTTAATACGGCACGGCTGGACGGCTGGAGCAATTATCGAGGAACAATATGACTTTAGCAATGGTACAAGGTGTGCATATCAGGGTTTTGCAGTGATACATGTATATATGGCACATCATGCGAAGGGAATGACTGTGTACTGGGTCTGATTGGTTACGGAAAATCCTACAATATGGTAGATAGGGAATTGTTTCGAAGGGCGTGACATTTCCTTAGAGCGGGCTAAAATTTGTTAGGAGCTGTGCGAAATTTCTATGTTGGCAGCAGAGCACGTTTCAGAGTAAGTATCAAGGTTTTTGCTTGGTTCCCAGTGACAGTGTACCGATACAAGGTTGCGTTATGTCTCTCTGGCTGTAGATAGAGTCGTACGAAAGTGAAAACGAAAACATTTGTTGAAGGTTTGTGGTCACCATGAGCATATGTGCGAAGTTTGCAGTTTAGTCAGTTTTTGTTTGTGAGTGATACGGCGCTGGTGGCAGGTTCGGAGGAAAAGTGGTGTATGTTAGAATGGGAGCTGATCGAGTGTATGAGTAGAGGAAGCTACGAGTTCATGTGGGTAAAAGTAAAATGCTATGGTGGTAAAAGAATGACGATGCGACCGGGATCCATGTCCTTCTAAATCGATAGCGATAAGTGGGAGTTGAATATTTTAAGTAGTGGGGCTTTCGTGTCGAGATGACCGAACAAGTATGAGCTAAGGTCAAATCTACTTTGACGGATGGATGTAATTGTTGGGAGTACCGAAGAGTGTAATGCTCAACATGAAATTGGGCGTGGAAGCCAAGAGAGGGTTGTATTACTATGATGTTATCACAGCTGAACTCTAAGAG
The DNA here is from genome assembly GCA_016164225.1 of Gammarus roeselii. Lineage (NCBI taxonomy): Eukaryota > Metazoa > Arthropoda > Malacostraca > Amphipoda > Gammaridae > Gammarus > Gammarus roeselii. The sequence continues at coordinate 7,051 of SDVV010006261.1, forward strand.
AATGAAACGCGAAGGGTGAGAGCGGACGAGAGGAGGTAAAATGCTTCCGAAATAACATATTTAAGTGGTCTGGCCAAACTGAGGTTAAGTGAAGAGATAAATGATGCCGCTGTTTGAATTACAATGGGGTCGTTGTGGATGCCGGAGGACAGAGTATTTTTTAATCACGCGTTCTAAGGTGGTTTTGACAGATGATGAGGATTGATGATGAGTGATTGGTAAAAGGGTGATGTGTGTGGAGGTAAGTAGGAGTAGGACTATAGGAAGATCGAAGTTTGGGTGAGTAGAAAATGTGGAGCAGACTTTGGGAGGGAGAGATATCCATGTGGAGGTGGCGAGAGAGCGTGCACAGGATGGGCGTCAGTGGATAATGATTATGAATGGATCAGTGTTGATGCGTCACTGATGCGTTTTTCTTGTCTATAGCGCCTCGCTGAGAAACAAGTTGAACGAGGGTGCTGTCTAGCACGGCAATCATAAGGCAGCTGGTGCATAAGGCAGCTGGTGGAAACCAGGGAAAGCAGTCTGATATCAATGCTTCTGACATTGATATTTGACCCCATTCCTGACCGCAAGTGTGTGTTGTGGGTCCTGACAAGGCCCTTAAATGTTATTGAGCTAAGGTTTGATGTGTTTGCATGACTGAAGTGAAAGTTGAGTCTAGCCATCGGCAACTTCCTGAGTGATTTATTTTTGCGATTGTATCTGTATCTGTATTCCTTCGTCTCCTCTGGCTTCACCCCTGTGGCAGTTCAAACATTGAATAGTTTGAATTTTTTGTGGTGCATTACTCGTCAACTGAAATTAGGTCATTCAATATTTCACTGTATATAACTTTGTATCTAATGCAAGCGTACGTTCATTTAGGAACTATTTTCATGCAAATAAATGTTCTTTCCCGTCTCGCATGTGATGAAGTATCTCTTGTGCTCTGTTTTGAGTTCTTGCTTACATTACTAGTTTGCTTTAGATGAGCAATTCATTATTTTTAAAAAATATATCCTCTTTTTTTTCTGACGTAACAAAAAAGTTGGTTTGGGGAAGGCATTTGGGATCAAAGAGAATTCCCTGTTCTTTTATTTTGGCCTGTAAACAAATGAACAGTTTCATGGATTATCATTCACTAATACGACTTTCTGCACCACACAATTTTGCCTTGCCACCTGGTGGAAGAGAAACGATCCTAGGTTACTAAGACAACACAGCGGCTCCAGCCTTGGCACCTGCAGACAGGGAATCGACCCGAAGATGATAAGTCAGCATTACTGCCAAAGCCTTGGCCCCTGCTGGCAGGGATACAAGCCCAGGATCCAAGACCGCATTGCTCTCCGAAGTTTGGCATTTGCTGCCAGTGACGAAACGATACAAAGATACAGAGAAGGAAATGGTACCTGCTGGCAAAAAAATACTAATGACCTGGTACCTGCTGGAAAGTAAATAACCGCAGGATGTCAAGAGTGCACAGCTGCTCATGCTATGCGGTCAATAAGGTGATCCTTTGGTCAACTGATCAAAAATGTATTCTGTAAAGAGTACACGGAATCATCGTTTAAAATATCTTACAAAACTAATTTGGAACACTTTTTGAAAATATAAGAGGAAATTCTCAACAGTGATGGGCACACCAACTTGCCCACGTAATTTAGGACAAAACATCAGTTGTCAAGTTACTTATATAGGCGCTGTTCTTGTAACGTATAATGTTTTTCTTCCCATTGACAGATCCAGTGGTGTTTAATAGTCCTGCATAATTTTCCCAACCAACGTTCTGTAGAGGTTAACCCAGTACATAAATACCCCTAGGTTTCTATAAATCCCAACAATATATATATACGTATTCGACCCTACCTCTCTCCGCATGTCTCAATTGGTCGTTTTCACAAGTAGAGTGACTTCTATGAGACTTCAATGCGGTTGACCTGTCTACTTTAGACTTCTTCCGAGCAGCATTGCTCCCTCATGGCCTACACTTGCGCCTATTGCATCAGCATCACATCGATCATCTCCGCATCACTATAGCTATACAACGTGGTGATTGTCATTAAGGTTTGTGATGGCAGTATCAGAGGCTCTCTCCTCCCAGCTACTTTTCTACAATTTCTTCAGTTTTCACACTTTGCCCTCGTCTGAACAACCTTATTTCTGTAGCGCTTTATCAAACATTTTTATACGGGGAAAAAATTAAAATTAGGCTCATATGTCATCGACAATGATGAGACTGACGTTTGTCAAACGTAATGCAATACTTCTAACAACATTCAATCAGGTACTCATTGAATAAAAATGGATAGGTGTGCAGTCCATGAATTCTGAGATCGGATCCTGCCAGCAGGTGTCTTGGTCGGGGCAGTAGTGCAGTCTTAGTATTTCCCGATCGCTTCTCTTTCCTCAATTACGGCTGGCACCGCAGTATTGTCTTGGTATCCTGAGATCGTTTCTCTGGTGCCAGGTGACAAGATTGGAGCAACGGTGCAGTGCTAGAATTCTGAGATCACTTCCCTGCCAGCAGGTGCAAAGGTTGGGGTAATGGCTCAGTCTTAGCCGTCTGAGGACGTTCTCTTGACAACATGTGTCACAGCTTCGGCAGTAGTGCAATCTAAATATCCTGACATCGTTTCCCTGCTGGATCGTGCGAAGGATGGGGCAGCGCAGTGCTGCCTTATTACCTTAGAGTCGTTTCCTGCCGTTATTGGTGCCAATGTTTGGGCAGCAGTGCAGCCTTATTACCTCAGGGTCGTTTCCTGCCGTCATTGGTGCCAATGTTTGGGCAGCAGTGAAGCCTTATTACCTCAGGGTCGTTTCCTGCCGTTATTGGTGCCAATGTTTGGGCAGCAGTGCAGCCTTATTACCTCAGGGTCGTTTCCTGCCGTCATTGGGGCCAATGTTTGGGCAGCAGTGCAGTTTTCGTTTCCTGGGATCGTTTCCGTGCTAGAAGGGGCTAAGAATGAGGCAGCCGTGCAGTCTTATTATCTCGGGGACGTTTCCTGACAGTAGGTACCAATGTTTGGGCAGCAATGCAGTCATAGTATGCTGTGGTTTTGGGGTTCTAGTTGTGCAGAAATTCAAGATCTACGGGATTTCGAAGAATCAATTTTCAATTAACCTCATAAAAAAAATATACAACAAGATTTCAATTGTCAACCAGAATGTATGGGCTATCGTATTTATATGTTCAGCCTATAATCTTAACGAGATTTTTTTTCAAATTTCTTCCTTAAAAAATTAAATGTAAATGCATGAGTTAACCCGATACAAGACGTATTGCAAATCATTCCGTTCGATAACTAACATTTAATTTAATTTAGCAACAAACTACCAAGTCTAAAACAACTTTCAATATCAACTATCACGTTGAACCATTCACGAGTTATCAAGCGGCGCAGGACTTTTGTTTTATGATTTTGGAAGGCTGAGACCCTTCACGCTGTGGTGACGAAGTCTCAATGATCAGGATGAATCCGAGGGAAAATATGTTTCCTCTGATCCAAATGAAGTCGTACAGCAATCTTCAGGGCATCCCGTAATGCATTAAGGGTTTGCAATGCGTTTATAATATGAATGCATTCACCGGTACCATGCTAACTCTTACTGTAGTATTACTGTCGAAACTCCATTGCCTACTGGTTAGGAAACTGTTTTAAATTTAGTCAATAATGTATCAAAGTCTGTATAATATTAAATACTATACCACTGTAGGGAAGGAAAATGCTTGGATAAAAAAAAACCTCTGTATACAAAAAAGGTCAAAATCAGACGAGATCTCTACTGTGGTCGTTCCCAAGCCGGCAGGTGAGAAGGTTGGGGAAGCAGAGAAGTCCTAATATGCAAACTTCCCGCAAGGGCAGGTAACATTTTAGCAAAAACGGCGACGTTTTATGGCCAGCTCGACAAGGTTGCACTGTTCTGCTCGAGGAAGCTCTCAGAGCGAGATAAATGCAGTCGGATAAACAGAGAACGAAGGAATATCTTTTTGCAGTTTCATGCAGCATTTTTCGTTTGCTCTGACTTTCAAGGGTTCTCACGATTCACTCTTTATTGTTTTCACTGAATAGCATGTGTAAAAAAAAATAGCAATGGTTTTCATTGAACAGCATGTGTGTAAATAGGAAATGAAGACTGCGCTGCTGCCCAAAAATTGGCACCAATACTGGCAGGTGTCCCCAACACCAAGCACAAAAGAATTTTGGGCTCTGAGGAGAGAACGAAAATTATTCAATGGCGTTTCACAATCCACAGCTCGTTATTCGTCCCCGGAAGAAAAAAGAATTACTATCAAGGCCTGACCAACGCAAAGTCAAAGGGACAAAACGACCTGAGGTGAGATTGTAGGATTCGACAAAAGTGCAAGCATATTTTAATGAACAGTTTATATTCGTTTAAAGACAGCGACAAGAAAATCTAGGGAACATAATAAGCGAAGTATGTTTGTGTTCCGATAACGGAACGATAGTGTTGAGGCTCTGTATCGTTTTGAGTTATCAGCTTCGTTTGTCATAAATTTTTACACACTTTCAGCCCTTGCCGACGGAAAGCAATAGAGTGTAACATTTCTGCTTGAATGGAGATACGGTAGTGTAATTCTGGATGTCAGATGATAGATTGTTGAAACACTTAGGACCTGAATTAGAGAAAGCTGTGACACTAGTCTCTGTTCTCCTCAACTCGGTGTCTGTATTATTTTCGTTCCGTGTTGATTGTTGATGAGCTGCTATACGAGTTGACGACACAACACGGGTTGATCATCGTGCTAAACGGGCTAGTGGCGTAGAGCAAATGGCGGAGCATATAAAATATTTACTGCGGAGAATACCGCGTGCCGGCAATTCAATTCAGTCCTGAAAAAATGGGCCAAAGGCAAATGCGTAGATTAAAGGAGTGCATGGATTCTGTATGCATACAATAAGCGTTGAAGAGTCTGACGTGATAGTAAATTATTTAACCGGCGACAACGTGCCTAGCAGGAGCAATGCTGAACGTGAGCATATTGGTAAGTATACCTTGGCGTATATATATCGGTGCAGGACAATGCTGCTTGTGCGATCATCGGTTTGGGACAAGGGTGCAGCATATAGGATGATACGTGTCGAGACAAAATAACAGGTAGCAGCATAAGTGCGGAGAAAATGGTGCATGTGGTAACGGCGGTTCAGAGTATGCGCGTTGAACAGGTGTTCAGTGCGGCGTCCGTGCGGCAAGGACGGTAGCCAAGTAGTGAGAGCTTTTTCGAAGGTTTGTTTTGCAAGATTTTACAGTAGAATAGCGTACGGAAATCCGTAAACGGTGTAATGATTCACAGATATTCCGGTTGGAAGTGTTACGCTGTATAGTTGTTTGTGTTTAAATGGTATCTCTGAATTAATTACGAAACTTTGTCCGGATATAATACTGTGACTAAAAACCTTTCCGAATCAAATTTGCCGTGGCAAGGTATTGATTGTTTTCTTCGTTACAGAGTGGCCGTAATGAATTCGTTTTGGTATCAGACTTTGAAGCATGAATGACCAGTAAGGTTTCAAAGATTTGTTCACTAGTAGACATGGCTGCTTGTTAGGTCCTCTGTAAGAGGACCTAACAGTACTTAGGTCCTCTGTTAGAGGACCCAGTGAGTACTTAGCGCCGCACGTGTTTAGTATCGTCATAGGAGAGTGGACTCTTGTTAGGCTTCCCGTAATTCTTTCTTAATTAAGGGTAAGCTCACTACAATCAATTCCGAACAGCTGACTGGGAAGAACGGAGGGTCAGTGTTTCTAGCACGAGGGACGGCCAGTGGTCAGCGCCAACGGGACCGTGGTGAGGTCCAAAATTTTTGATTTGAGTCCTTTGATTCGAAACGAGCCTATCTATTCTGTAATACAAATATTAGATCTGGGGCTCGAATTGAAAGGTAAGCATTTGGAATATTTGACACCTGCCATATATCGTGGTCCAAAGTTTCCGCACAATGGAATTGTGCTTTAGAATTGGCCAGCAAGAAACTGTAAGCATGGCGATTGAGCTAAGGTAAATTTATTCAACCATAAAAAATCTCAATGATACTATTACTAATATGAATAATCAATTGGTTCACATTTCAAACTGGTTTATATCCAACAAATTGACGATAAATGTCGGCTTGACACAGATCATGATATTTTATATTTTACAGAGGGATAATTTCCATTACTAGCACACAAGTCGAATTGGAAGGTCAGCCGGTTGTGAATGTAGCAAAAAACAAAGTTATCGGTGTAACAGTGGATCATAGACTCAACTGGGAAGATCACGTCTCATTTGCTGCCGGGTAACTATCCAAATCGAGTGGTTACTTTAGAAAATTGAAATTGTCTCTCGATTCCTGCAAAACCACTTCTGTACTATAGCCTTATATTCCTCCCTTTCTGAAGTAATGTGTAAACGTGTATGCTTCTACCTGCAAAACAAACCTATGGCCTATCGTCATTAGTCAAAAGCATGTCATCAGAACACTATCACATGCCAGCAGACGTGAGCACAAGTTGCCTCTCTTTTATCAATGCAATATTCTTCCCCAATGTCTTATCATTAACTTTTCCGCTGCGGTGTTTGTCTACAAAGCCTTGCATCAATTAATTTACATTTATAAGGATTTTTTTCATAGGAAACAATTCTACGTGTGTTAATCGTAACAGTGCGAATTTGCAAATTCCCTGTAACTCGTCTACGCAGTCCCTACTATTTTTAAAAATACAGAACTATTAAAATTTGGTATTATATTGTCATTGGTATAGGAACGGGTAGAAGGATAGCTACCTTCAAACGTAAACTAAAATTATTCACGTTTGATCTTGTATAGCAGAAATTCCGGAATTATAATTTCTCCAGCTATGCAATTTACCATTTCAACTATTTGTGGTTCATCAGTTTCATTTTAGAAATATCTCCATTCAGTTTTTCCCCGTTTCATAATGATCCAATTTTTAATAAACTTGTTCATATTGAAATCTCTTCATTTATTTTACACATACATTGGGGCTCAGTGAAATGTTATTTTCGTACGCATATGTAACATGTCATGTTAACAATACAGTTAGTTTCAAATTGTTGTCATCGTTCGCCAAACATGGTGGGAGTTATGTAATAAACAACCTCATGTTGGACATTTTCAACTCTCATGTTTTATAATAAATGTCAGTCGAAACAGTATATTGTCGTGATATACTTGCTTTCCATATTTTTATTGAAATGAATGGTCCTTTTATGTCGTGACATATGAAAAAAAAATATTGAATTTCCTTCAACAATGTTCATCATTGGTGGTACATAGAGTTAAACGTACTTCCCAACCTTAGATATAGGTTAATATTAAGTTTATCTACATGGCAAATGTTGTCTTCAGAACAGCTCACGCTGACGAAGACTTGATACGTATTATCTGGGAATTCTGATATTTATGTAATGCTGTCGAGATGTCATTTTACCTCAATAAATTTTAAACCATTTAAATCCTTAAATGCTTGTTTTCAGAAGTACAGAGAGGCATGTAGGTTGATCGGTGATGAGGCCAAGCAGCCGGTGGAGAAGTAATGTTGCAGAGACAAAACTACTGGTAGAGATGTTGGTGCGTAGGACAAGCTACGAATAGAAATTGGTGTAGGGTCGGTGCTGCGAGTAGGGTGTAAAAAAGTGACGCAGAGTACGTTACTAGTTCTAAACGGACGGAAATATATGAACGCAGAATTTCAGGCATATTTAATATATTTAACAAGAATTTCGTAACGACCGAATGGGAACGTAGATGTGGTTTGCCATTGCACTACGTTTGTCTTGGGAATAAGATTGCACTACGTTTGTCTTGGGGACAATGAGTTTGCAGTTTCGTTATGGGTTATCTGTAATCCAGTCACTTCTGCAGATGAGCAGATTGCCATGCATATTATTGGTGAAAATTGCCAGGAAACTGTAGTAGGTATAAAATGATAATGCACCAGAAACCAAGCAAAACGGCTTGGAAAACAAACTTACAGGAAGAAGCTGATTTAATAACAACTGGTGCAAAAGCTCTCCTTGTAAAAGGGCTACTTGAGCATCAACGATCTGCTTAAAACAAAATGATTGAGTAGCAAATAAACAATTCCGCGAAGAGAGAGTTGCTGCGCGTGAGCTAACTAGGACAGGGACAACCCTGCATGTACGAAAACTGATGCAGGGACATAGCAACATGCATGATTATTGGCGAAAGGCCAATGCTGCATGTAGAATATTTGTTACCGGGACAATACGCGTGTACGTCAGTTGGAGCAGGGATACTGGTGCATGTACGGTTATTGGTTGGTCAGAGGTGAATGTAGAATTATTGGTGAAGAGACAATGCTGCATGAATAAAATTGATATTGCAATGACTATGATGATAGTATAATCGTCTCAGTGACGGTGCTGCATTTGCAGAAGTAAGACGAATTCGATAATGATTAGTGAATGAAAGGGAAACATTATGTGTATTTCTTGCGAATCTTTTTCGTAGTTTGTTTCCAGTTGTATGTTCAATTGTACAGTAGCGTAAGACAATTTGTTAACGATTTCAACACTCATCAAAGCCTTGATTGTTTGGCTATTTGTTGACCCTCTTTGGGATGCGGTTATTGCTGAACATCAAGTGGTTTTGTCCAGATATAATACTGTAAAAAAATATATTACAAGTTAAATTCTCGGTTTCTTTGTTATAAATTAACCACGACGCGCTTGTTTTTGCTACTCTGTATTTGTTGGTGCAGGGACCCTTCTGCATTGAGATGTTGGGAAAAAGATGCCACCATGCCTGGGGAGCAGAGTTGGGTTTAGGAGTGCGACGACCCCTTCTAAAGATAAACTACGCCAGCGGAGAGTTGTTATCATTGACTTATGAGAGTGGAGGCTCAAACCAGTCTTATTGAAGTTCGAGGCACCAGCCTATTCATGGCGGATAAAGTAAAATGATCAATGGATCAATATTTTGGGTATGCATATGTGCTAGTAACTAGATTTAGGCAATCGAGGCTGTTCCTGATTATAAACGTCGCCTCCTACGGGCTTACAATACGACAAGCCGCAGATAAATGATTACAAATTAACCATAACCGGATGACTCGATCCTGCGATTGCTTTCTAGGATTGAGTCGTGACCAAAGGATTGAAGCTATGGCTAATTACAACAAATGTGTTCCAATTTAGCATGGAACTGAATACATGGAACTCACTGAATAATATTGTTGTATATCATTATATTACCCGGTATTCACTTTACGAAATGGTTCCGTTCGTTATGGATAGCCCGTTCAAATGATTCAGTGAGCAAACGTAATCCAACACGAGGATTTCACGTAGTATTACAATGAACGACGTCTTTTTGACCAGCTGTTGATGGTTTCGTAAAGAACACCCATATTTCCGTAGCAACAAATTGACGCTCCAATCTAACATAGTTTACATAAGAGATTGTTGTAATGCCAAATAAAGTTACAGAGTGATCTGAGTCAAACGACGGACCGGCAAAAATGGGAAAAAGACAAATGCAGGTGGAGTCGCGGACCAAGTGAATCGGCGCACCGTTTGCCAAACCGAACCGAAAACGGCGTGATCAACTGACTCAAAGTGAAATATTCATCAGGAAACCTCTCTCATAGGCCACGTTCCAATTCACATGATCCTCGAGCACATCCACCCGAGAACAAAGATCAGAAGTCCGTGCTCCCGGTTGACAACTTGATAGCGTAGGTTTGAGACAGTGCCCCACAGCTCCTCGATCTCGCTTTATCTGGCAGAAACAAAGCACTCCAGAGCGTGTTCAACTAAGGCAATGATGATGCTGGCATGATTGCTGCTTTCTGTAGAGGGAAGGAAGCGCTTCAGGAAGTTCTTCAATTGTAGCACCTGCAGTCAATGAACGCTTGACTACGTACGACCCATCGTGAACGCACGATAAGATAGCGCTAGTGAATAAATTGAGTAAAATGAAGCAAAGTTGAACGGAGAGGGTGAACCGAGGATGTAGATGTAGGAGTGGTGCAAATAAAGTAGAAGAATTGGCAAGGAAACACATTACTGAGCGTGTCATTTGTTAGAATAATTTTCACGATAATTCACTCACTCTTAATAATAGCGTCTGCATGGTTAAGCACAGTGTCACTGGGTACTCTGTGGGGAGAAGACAAACTAAATTCACAAACGAACTCATTTTGAGCGGAGGTTGTGTAGGGTTGATGATTGAGGTGAGCACAACGAATCAATGAGGATTGTGGGAACAGGAAATTTGCAGGTGTTAAAACCGTAGGTAGACAACAACAGGCCTATTTGTCCAAACTAGGTTGTCTTTTGATGACAAGAGTATTAGTTCTGAAGTAGAACGTCTAAGAGAGCTACATGTGTCATTTCTGTTTTTATAACATCAAGAAAGGGAACAGATTAGCTGTTAATCGGCGATTTAAGTAGAATTTATCGAGCCGCGACTTAAACGTTTCGATTGTATTACTGTTTACCATCTCCGCTGAAAGTTTATTCCATTCTCCGACAGAAGCTCCGTTAAGTACAACTCGCTGCCGCTTGTGCGTAAGCTAGCATTTTATCAAGCTGTTAAGCTCGCCTCGAATACCAATGCTGTGCAATTTACTAACTAGGCGCTTGTGGGGACTTTATCAAAGGACTTTTAAAAGTCAATTACAATGATATCGAATGGAGAGTCTAGGTGCACTTGAAGTTATTTTTCTTGATTTATGGTGGCCTCAAAAGTTTCTTTGACTGCTGATAGTTCACTGTTCACGAGATCTTTCAATTCGTGGAACTGTTTCAATTCGTTTTCCGTGTTGACTGTCTCTGTTTGGGACGTGTCATTGGAGGACTGACTTACCAGTGCCTTCAGTTGTTTGATTTCCTCTGCCTCTTCTTTAATTTGCTATACCTGTTGACATAGTATTCAGCGTGCTGTCTTGCATTCCACATTTGAGGGACTGCTGCACAGATTTCTGGCAGGGCTAGAAGAACTATCGCATAACATTAGTTCGGCGGAGCACGATTGGTGGCATTTGCCCATGCGAACTTAGCCCAAACTATGTTGGCTGGTGAAGAGATTACCGGTGGGAAAATGGACCTTTTGCTTGAGTTCAATTTGCGGGATTTCTTGTAGACAGAAGATATGAATGTAATAACTAGAAATATCCGCGGGATGTGACAATTATATCGACGATACGGAAATGCATCACAACGGGATTAATGCAGAAGCAAGTCGGGTGCGCGTCATTGTCGGATGCGCGATAGCGCAAAGATACTTTCTTTTGCGGGATTGAGTTGAATGCCGAGCCAAACTAATTCGTAGCTGCTTCCTTCTCCTTCCTAATATTGCGGGAATGATAGCCTGATTCTGGACATCAACCTTGTCCCATACGTGACAGGCGGAGTATCAGAAAATGACGAGAAATTAATTCAATTTCAGTAAAATTATACTTCCTTATACAAGTTACTTATGGTTATGTTACGGAGAACCGGCCACATTTGACAATGCTGAAAAACGAAATACCAGAAATAACCGAGTGAATATATATATA
>SDVV010006262.1:0-18581 GCA_016164225.1 Gammarus roeselii
CTGATCGACTCATGGAGCGCCAGTTTGTTGTCAAAATTGAGCCACTTTAATTTTTCGAGGAGAGGACTTACGTGGTCTCGTTTTCTGTGGCTACCATCGCATGTTATTCTTGCCGCAAAATTTATACAACGTTGCACTTTCTCTCTTTGAGTTTTGGTGCATTTCCCCCAAATTGAAGGACAGAAGTTAATGTGAGAAAATACTAGAGCGTGGACGATCAGTAATCTTGATATGAAGTCCAATTCTTTTTTTGCAGAGTTTAGGAACAAAAGTGTTCCATTCAACTTGGAACACAGAGTAGTTACGTGGTGTTTGAAGGAAAGATCGGGATCGAACCATACTCCCACACTTATAACTTTATCTTCAACAGGAATGTTAGATTTGCCTATCCTGATAGAGAAATTTATTGGAACTGCGACAGTCCGGCTTGCTAATTGTACCAAGCGTTAGCCCTGCTAGTTATTCGTACCAAGCGATAGGTGATAGTCTTGCGTGTTATTCGTACCAACCGTGATGGTAATTACGAGTGCTTGGCTAAATGTTACATTATTCTAACGCTTTTTTTGATTTTGTGTCCATGAATGATGTTGACATATATTACATAGAGGGGATGAATTATTCCATAGCATTAGGCCACCGTCCAGTTCAGTCTTCTGACCTGATCAGCAGCCAGCAGCCGCGTTAATCATCTCTTCAGGAGGCAATTAACCCGTAACGGATCTTATCCTGTTATCATATGCGAATTTTAGTGAGCTTTGGGGTGTATTCGAAAACCCTCTGAGCAAATTATAGTTAGAGGCGCTCCCTCTTACTTTGTCTCTATTGCTTGCTTTCTTTAACTCTCTACCTGTGACCGTCTTCATGTAGTGCCCTCCCTGTATCTCGCTCACTGTAGCTCGTTCCCTGTGGCTCGTTTCTATGTAGCTCGTTCCATGTATCCAGTAGCTCCCTTCTTGTAGCTCGCTCCTTCCATCTCGCTCGTTGTATCTTACTCCCTGCATCTCGCTCCCTGTAGCGCTGCTCCCTGTAGCGCTGCTCCCTGTACCGCTGCTCCCTGTAGCGCTGCTCCCTGTAGCGCTGCTCCCTGTAGCTCCTTCCTGAAGCTTGAGCACCGGCTCTCGCTCTTGAAGCTTGTCTTATTTTGCTCGGTCCATTAGCTTCCCATCTCTTTTGTTGCAATAGCGCCAGCAGGTCGCTCACCCCCTAATGATCTGTCATCACGGCCCCCGCCATTTACGGCTTCATCAAGTTGACCTCACTTTTTCGAGCTCCTTTATCAGTCTTTTCAGAAGCCTATTTTTTACAGCGACTTTCTTGCTCGGCTCAATCATGCGCCCGTTCACGCGTATTTTTAATTTGTGACTAATATCGTCATTATAGGTCAGTCCGTCCAAAAATAGAATTACAGCATTTCTCACATGAATGCAACCGATTTTTTTGCATCTGTGTTAAGCTCGCCCGATTAGATTGAGGTACCGCGACGGTCTATTCTGCGCCTCACTTCTGTAGAGGATAGGCCGTTTTAAAATTTCCGGGAATTTACCCATGTTTCAAGAGGTTTAATTCATTGCGCAATATGTGTCCAATTAGAACCGATATTTGGAGGTATCATTTATATAGATATAAATGTATTCACGACTCAACTTAAACTCGGTTCTAATATGGCTATCAATTGGTATAATAACTGAAAACTCATAAAATCTCCTGATTTACTCCCTGATGAAGGATTAATCTAAATCTATCATTAATTATAAGCCCTGAATGAAGATTTACACCAGATTGACTGTAATGAAGAGGCCAAATTTAGAAAAAACTTTGATCTACTTAATTTTTTAGTTTGAAGTATTTGCGGTCAAGTTGTCTGTTTTCACCGCTTTGATTTACAGTGAGCGTTGGTACGCTGAATTGATCCTCTGGACATGACTTTGGTCATTGCCTAAGACAACGAAAATAGGCGTTAGCTTCAAGTTATTTCGGATTCACTATGCATTTTCCTTATAAGATATCAAAAGTTGTAGAGTAACTCCTGACATTTTTCCGGTCAATTCCATCGGCACACTCTGATCGACTTAGCTGTATTATGTTTGTGTTAGGCATATTCCCACCAGACGGGCGCTGAGCTGATTCAACCGGAAAGCAAATTCGAGGGAAATTATTCGCAGTTCGTCCAGAAATCAAACGGAGACACTATGTTCAACTTATCGGAGTATTTCTCTCAGCGGACATGTTTTAATTTATGGGAACACAATACTATAATGTTCCTTCCTAGGAAGGCGAGTTGTTAATTTTGAATGTTCACTCCCATCTTCCATCCTATCACAGAGAAGATATGCTTAAGGAGTCACGGAGGCATCGATTCTGATAGCTTCTCACTCCTTTTCGCGCTTCTTTCTGTTTTTTTCTCGGTTTTCTTGTTATTTTATTATATAAATGCGTAGATCACCAAGTAGGTCTTTCAATGTTTTGCTCCTCGAGGCAAAGTGGCCGTAGTTTTACAGATTAGATGAACTTATAGATAAAAAAATAGAGGTTGGAAATTAAACAATAGAGAATAGAGACTGGAGATTTGAGATGATTAGGTCAATGGGTCCATCCTATACAAAGATCCAATAGAAATCCATGCGGACTCCTCCGTAGGGTGTGAAGATGATCAATTAATGCCGACAGGCTAGCACTTCAATGTGTGCGGATTATTTTGTTATAATTTCTAATTGTGGTGCATATATATGCTCAAGCCAGTGCATACATGAATAATGAGATTACAAAACTGAAATATTTATACGTAGCTATCGAAACAGATCTTCGTTTATGTGTTTTACACATAAAAATACTGCGTTTGAACTGCCATTTAAATTTAAACCGGTTCATAGAAGTCGGAGTATTTACCGATAGCGATAAGCTTATTCTTTCAGGTGAGGTCAGTGAGTCGGCTTTGTAGAGTGAATGGGAGACGTAAGAAAGCTCGTCGAGCTGCCGCGAGCGCGTTGCATCACTCTGCCAACCACTGAGGCAAGCAATGGAGTTAGACGAGACTCCGCCCCCTCCCCTCCTGTTTAGAAGCTGCCACTTGTAAGGCAGACAACAAACTTGTGACTTGCTTATCTCGTACAAGGGTCATACATAACTTTATTTTCTCGTCTGGATAATTTTATTCGGCAAGTTTCGCCTCAGACCGCCCATGCATATGCAAATTTTTGAGATTTGAGACGCAGCTTTACCACCACTTCGTTTCAACTTGCTTGATTAAAACTGTATGCAGCTTACGAAATGACTCCGAACACCTTCAAAGACTTTGTGAAAAAGAATTGACGATTGAGTTTGAGGTGTCCGCCCTTTCCTTGCTCGACACAGACCTTTGTGAAAAAATGATTACCTTGGACGGAAGTTGTATGAACTTAGCTCTCAGAAATGTGCATTTTGACAGAACTTGTGTAGTTTAGAAATTAAAAGATGACACTTGCGAATCAGATAATCAAATGACTGAATGCTCATAGAATTGGACTATGAGATTTTTCTAAACGTTTTACTAATACGATGATTGTTATGAAATGAAATACACATTCTACAAGCCGCACAGTCATTGAATATATGCAGAGAATGTCATGAGGGGATTCTGATGTTTTTTGCTGGATGAGTAATTCCTGCTGAACTTTCAAATTGAGGTTGAAAGTGAGGTAAGGTTGACATAGCCTGTGAAGAGGGTGGCGTGACCTCACAGCTTGATCCTTCAATTTCTAGTCCATTTATGAGACTCTCCTCTTGGATATTGCCTTGCGATCATCCATGAGCAATATTCAAATCAGACCTATTCATATTGCTGATTGGGGTTCGCACTCCCAATGACCATACAACGAAGTACGTATTAGAATGCACGACATATCAACATTTACTATGCGTTCTGTCATAATTTGAATATTGAAGGTAATTCGTTTTTGTTCTTATATTACCTATCATAAAATCCCAACATGGCAAGTTTTTGCGTTACGTGATGATCTGTTATGCTGTATTTGTATTTTATGTATTATTTGTATCGTGAATTCAGCCGTTTTGTAAGCGTACAATGTTTTCGACCCATCTAGCAATAAGTTGGCTCATTTCGTTTACACGACCCTAAGTATTCCTGACTTCCCAGCCCATTTATTCATGATTTCCAAACCCCATGTATTCGTGATTTCCCAGCCCCGTGTATCAATGCTTTCCAAACCGCATGTATTCGCAACTCCCCAACCCCATGCATTCGTGGTTTCCAACCCCATGTATTCGTGATTCTTACCTCAAATAGACGTTGTCTGTAAATTATTGATTATAATAATGTACAGTAGCGAGCCAAAATTTGTTTATGATTTGAAACTAAGTGAAATCTTCAATGTCCATTTTACGCTTTATATTTGAACCCATCGGAAATTTGATTAATATTACCCATTAAGAAGTTTGTCCACACATGGTATCGTAAGAAATTTCAATTTGGAGTAAAATTCCACGTGGAGAAAGTCGAATTGGTTTTCCAGGTTACAGACTAACCATAAACGATTTTTTCCTCGCTACGGTACATCATATGGCGTTCCATGAAACACGAACTGGCTGACCAGTGCAGTGAGATGGGCTGTGGCGAATTTCACTTGAACTTTAGTTTCGCAAATTCAAATGATGTACTTGATAATGAAGTTTGTGTGTTATATTTGAGAATTGAAAACCTATTGCAAGGCAAAGTAAATAAATGATTTATTAATAATAATGATAGTAATAATACAAATCATAACGACGCTAATCATACAACATGTAAATCCACATTAAGAGTTGGTGTCATCTGTAAGGAAACGCAGACTGAAGATGATTGAAGGAGATAGAGGATAGTGATTGGGAAGGAGATGTCAAGGCGCAGAAAGGAGACAATATTTGAATAATTACCACAGTAATGGTTTCGACTCGTCACTCGTAGCACACTACACAATACCCACGGTAACTCGACTTCCCACATTAAATGCCGCACAGGCATCACGTCAAATATATCCCCCCCCCCCCTCCTGTACAAAGATATTCGACCGTCGACGACAAGTCGTACCGCACTAGCCAATTTTCAGTTGCAAGCCGCGTCAGGCTTTAGAATTCACGACGCGTTTCAAACCCATAGACTGAGGCTCCCGCAAAAATCCCCGGTCGATCGGAGTTTAATGCCGGCCCGTGTCGAGCATTGACGTTGGCGATATAATCACCGCCTCTGCAGTAGCGGCAATAAGACGGTGCGTTATAAGACGGTGCGACCCAAAGCGGTGCGACACAAGGCTGTGCGTCGCAAGGCGGTGCGACACAAGGCGGTGTGACGCAAGGTGGTGTGACGCAAGGCGGTGCGACACAGGGCGGTGCGACGCAAGGCGGTGCGCCAAACCGTGGAGCCGATGTTGGCTCGTCTCAAACCACTCAGCAGGCACCAGCAACCCCACCCTAAAATCAGAAAACGACACGTCCTAAATTGACACTGTAAAGACGTGTTTAGCCTAAGGCAAGGACACACAAAACCCCAACCCAATGGCACTCCCTCAAATTTTCTCTTGATTCACAGCGCTATACGTACCTCCTACCATTGTTGTTAATTTCCTAAGGTACGTCGATTGGCTTCTCCTCACAGCCCCCGCCTGGCTCTCCCGTCACGACTGGCGGCCCTCGCAGCTTCCCCTCGTCTCGTCTTTCCTGCCTCTATCCCACTCGCTACTCTCATAGAGCCTGGATCCCGCTTCCTCGTCTCCTTTCCAGGCGAACTGACCCATCACGGAGCAGCACTCTCGATGCCTTGCTCTTATTCGCTTCGCCCGACTGACGTCATGGTCAGACGTTACAATAATACACCCCTTCTCCACAAGAACCACTGTACCGACCTATGGTTACTAATTACATTACAATGCCAATTATATTACAGGCTAATTACATTACACATCCACTGAACATGCGGCATTCGGCAAATGAAATGTTTCACTTTTCGATCAATTGAAAACCTATAACCTTCTTAGAGGCTTGAGGTTCAAGTATTAGAATCAGCTACCAATATCCCCCCTAGACAGATAAAACCTATGAATAAATGAATAATGCGTTGGTAGAATCTTGTAAAAATTGGCCAACTAAAATGATGAAAGCAAGTATGTACGGAAACATGTTTGCCAAGGCAAGTACTTTCTTATGTCTATGTGGATGCACGTCCGTTTGTTCTTCCTCGTTTTAGTCTGCATGCGTGTGTCCTTCCTTCAGTCTGTCTGTGCGGCTTGTGTCCTCGTGCCCATGCACTTCTGATGTCGTGCGTGTATAAACACGATAATCGTGTTGACTAACAGAGCTTGGGGTACACGGAACTCTGTTGGGTGTCCCACTTTACCAGCTCGGATTGGGGACACACACGGTTTACACAGACGGTTACACAGACGGTTACACGGGTGGTTACACAGACGGTTACACAGACGGTTTCACGGGCGGTTACACAGACGGTTACGCATACGGTTACACAGACGGTTACGCACATGGTTACTCAGCCGGTTACACAGACAGTTGTGCAGACGGTTACACAGACGGGTACACGGGCGGTTACACAGACGGTCACACAGACGGTTTCACGGGCGGTTACCCAGACGGTTACGCATACGGTTTTACAGACGATTGCACAGACGGTTGCACTGATTGTTACACTGACGGCCACAATGACGTCAACACTTACTGCAAAACTGACTACAAAACTGACTGCAAAACTGACTGCAAAACTGCTGATTGTTACACTGACGGCCACAATGACGTCAACACTTATTGCAAAACTGACTACAAAACTGACTGCAAAACTGACTGCAAAACTGACGGCAACACTGATGACCTCAATGACGGCCACACTGACGGCAATATTGACGGCAATATTGACGGCAACACTGACAGCAACATTGATAGCAACATTGACGGCAACACTGATGGCAGCACTGACGGTAATACTGCCAGCCACACTGATAGCCACACTGATGGCCACACTGACAGCCACTCTGACGGCCACACTGACGGCCACACTGCGGCAACGCTGCAGCAACACTGCAGCAAAACTGACGGCAACACTGACGACAACACTGACGGCAACACTGACGGCAAGGCTGACAGCAACACTCACAGCAACACTGACGGCAACACTGACGGCAACACTGATGGCAACACTGACGGCAACACTGACGGCGACACTGACAGCGACACTGACGGCAACACTGACGGCAACACTGACGGCAACACTGACGGCAACACTGACGGCAACACTGACGGCAACACTGACGGCAACACTGATGGCAACACTGACGGCAACACTCATTATAACACTCACTGTAACAGTCACTGTAACACGTGACTGCAATACTTGACTGCAATATTCACTGCAACACTCACTTCTGCCATTCTGTCTAAAATAAAACCGGCAGTCTGGCAGTAACCGCAGTCTAGTTAATACCGCGATGCCAGATAGACTGCCAACACTGGTGATCAGAAAAGTATTCTGAAAAAAGCGACTTTTGGTCAAAATTACACCTAAAACACATCTGCCTCCAACCACCGTCGCGCTACGATGCGTTCGCTTATGAGTGAGGTTGGAATGTAGGTTTGTAAGAAGCGGCATGACAAATGAGGAAATAACCAGTGCAGAATAAATGTAACTGTGGCAAATAAAACATATTTAGTATATGCGACAAAGAAAAAAGATCCTGAACGAAACGATCATGTCTCAATAACATGGCCTTTAGTAATGAATTTGTAAGGCCTGAGAGTTTACTTATCAGGGTTAATCAAGTTCTTAACGTAAATACGAAACAGTGATATTAAATTGATATGATTGATAATAGTGAAAAGTGCCAGGCGGAAGAGACTCGTCCCGGAAGTAATTTAGACATCTTGGACTGATCAGAGCTGATCAACTCCTCCTACTTCCATAAACCAGAAATTTTCGGATTCGAAATACAAAAGATTTCTTTTGTTTCTATTGAAGCACATATTTCTTGCACGACTTAGCTGGCGGGTATAGGCACGACTTGAAAAAAAAAGTATAACTAACGGCTCATTGCCAAGGCAGGATGACACGAAGAAAATTTACAGCAGGATGAAGTACATAAACAACCTCGTTCAATAAATTGCTCGCAAGGAAGACTCCCACTACGTCCAAACTGAAACTGTACTCAAAGGGAGACATGAACTGTTCCAGGTGAACGGAAGGCTCCTTAAAGCACGTGGTAAAATACATTTCTTCATTCTGCGCAGTACCGTTGGCACAAGGAACAGGAGGGACACCATGCGTCAAAAACGACGGTGCACAAGAAACAAGCGACACCCGTTAACAGGAAGACAACATGAACAACGACAGAGAGATAAATCGGCTATGAAACTAAACACCACTCAGCATACAGTATTCCGTGCAGGTTGTGGAGGACGAAACCGCGTTGAGAAAATCTCAGAAGGTGATATGTCAGCAAAAAGAAATGAATAAATAAAGGACGAGTCAATGCACTAGGATCAGACGTAGAGTCGCTGGTGCCTGAATAGGATCTTCTCCATGCAGGCTATAGTGAAAAATAATCTATACGACTTTCTTGGACTCGACGAGTCATGGTAAACGTGAATAACCGGAATAGCCTGGCGGAAATTGGGCTTCAAGCCTCCAGGCATTCAATGTAGACAAACAGCCCCAAGCAAGAGGGGTGAGTATCAGTGTTTTACGTCGAATAAATCCTTCGTTCAATAGCTCGCAGGACTACTGCAACAATATACGAGGTAATCCATGTAGACATAATGCCGTCGTCCGGAGGGATAACACTCAAAAATTTACTAATATACTGAAATTCAAAAATAACAGTGGAGGAAGAAGCTGTTTTGTGTGACAGATGGAACAAGATAATCTCATCCTCTCATGAGACAATATTTATGGTGATTTTAACCCATCTGACATCAACTGGCAGGATGATGCGACTCGTAAATGACAACAACCTGAAACAATAAGTGGAAGAACCAACCAGACGGTTTTACAAGCTAGATCTATTATTACCTGAAGACGATAAATTAATTGATCAGATAACAATAAAATAAAATATAGGTGATATAACTGCAGTTACAAAAAGACAATTACGAGCTCTTACGAGAGGAAATTGCAAGCAAGGACTTAAGGCTCCATTCCTTCTGAGGTTAATACTGCAGAGGGAGGCTGTGCGTTCTTCACGGACAAGATTGCGGAAGCAAGCGAGACGTTTCAAATAAAATTATGCAAATAAATATTCCTTGATGCTTGAGCATCAGGGAAGGAGGGACTTCATCAAGTCCGCATAACTAATCCTTCATAAGAATCCCTAAGAGTAAATAAGAAGGTAGACGAGTAAGCAGAAGTGCTGGCTAGAATGACCTAACGTACTCCAAAAAGATTTTATGCATATGCGAATGAATGAAGGCCTGTTCATTTTAGCCTCGGCCAACTACGAAACAATGCATGTAATTGAGAAATATCCGGCAGTCATGCTCCATATACTCAACGACTATATTGTAAGCGTATTCACTAATGAAGATATGAACAATATCAAAAAGGAGAATTATATGAACAACTGCCCCCCAGTGTAGTATGTGATTTCAGTGTAAATGATCAGACGGTCTGCACCAAAGAATATAGAAGAACCTCTCAAAAATCGTTAGTTGCCCACCGACTGCTAATGAAAACTGGAATCATTTCCGATGATTGTACGAGGGCAAACAACACAGACATTTCCAAGAAAATGAATTAAGCCGGCTAGATCCAGGTAATTACAGAGCAATCAGTCTAACATCTGTGGTCGACAGGCCCGAGCAAGGACTAATTGAAGCAAGAATGTCATGCCAAATAGGGATAAGTGATCTCATCGAGGATGCTCAGTATGGATTCAACAGTAAATTAAGCCGTCCCGCCAATCTCCTTGAAATTTTTCCATAGGCCACCTCAAACATTCTATGAAAACAAAACTGTTTTTCAAATCAATCTTGACTTTCAAAATACGTTTGATAAGATGCCTCACGAACGCTTAATGAAAATAGAGGAGGCTCATGGTACTAAGTGGCAATGTTCAGAGGTGGCTCCGCAACTAGCACACGGATTGCGTACAACGGGTTTGTGTAGGCCAAGGGAGCAGTCAGTGGGCTACAGTTACATCAAGTGTGCCACAGGGAAGCGTTCTTGCACTTCTCCTTGCCATAACCTACAGAAATGACCTCGACTCCGGCACCAACGGCAAGATGTCCACGTTCGCGGATGACACCAAACTATGCCACGTAAAGAGCAGCGAGCAGAATTTCTATTTAGCAGAGTAGTATCATTGGGCCAAATTCGCGGTTGACACCAAACTCTGCCCCATAGCGAGCTGCGAGCAGGATCGCATATCAATTCAAAATGACGTAACTCACAAGTAGACTTGGTCGACTGGGGGCAAATGATATTGAATGCTTAGTAATGCAGATTGGGTCCAGCAATAAAAATGCCGCTGCTTAATTTCAGAACAGCACTTGACTGAGGTGAACCAAAAACTAGATCTTGAAATAGTAATAACCGAGGATCGCAAATGGGAAAGCCAAGTGGATGTTAGCAACAAAAAAACGAATAAAGATGTTTACTTTTGGAATAGAAATTGATTCTATAAATACAAGTAGAGACTACTTTTAATGTTTTCCTTGTGGTGGGTGGATGATTATTCATTTTATAGATCATTAACACATTATTTTAGTATTTTAGTATTTCTTATTTCGTAGCTCTATTATTTATATGTGGCCCTTTTTCATGGTGATCAATTTTGGATTAGTTATATATTTGTGTTTCGTTAGACGCCCGCAGGGGCTCTAGGTGGACTATGCAGTGTGTTAGTTAGTCTAGTCCAACCTACGGTGGGATAATTTGCACTCTCCCGGGTGCCTAATAAATGCTCGAGCACAGCTAGGAGTTATGATGGCTAAAAGGTGAATTAATTTTGCTGTTGATCATGGAGAATGAAAGTCTTGAATGGCACTGTGCCTGGAGGGGACGGGGCGAGTGGAGACGAGTCGACTGGCGAGGCGATGAGTCGAGACGAACCGAGAATGGCTGAAACTAGGTGACCCGAGAGGGAGGGGGTACTCGCGGGACCCGAGGGACTTGAGGGACCCGGGGGTTTCTGGAACCCGGGGAACTTGAAAGACCAGAAGGATTGGGGGGGACCCACTTGGACCCTTTCGGGCCCTTTGGAACACCCTTGAGACCCTTTCGGGCCCTTTGGAACACCCTTGAGACCCTTTTGGGACCCCCTTGAGAAACTTTGGGCCCCGTTTGAGGCCCCTCTTACCCTTGGAGCCCTGTTTTCCCCTCCACACGCTAAAAAAACATACACAGAAAAATGCATATATGTGAAATGATTGAATAGAACAGTTGACCATTGGAGTCCACGGATTACTGGCGCAGAGGGCGATGGTCGCGTCGAGGCTGGTCGAGGTCAGTCGAGATCAGTCGAAACGTGTTGAGGCTAGTCGAGTAGGTCACGATGAGCCGAGACTGGCCGAAATGATTCGAGACAAGCCGAGATGAGATGAGACCAGAGGACCCGGGGAGCTCGGGGGACCCGGGGGACTTGAGGGACCTTCCGGGAAACGTCGGGCACTTTTGGGACCCGAAACACCTCTGCCACCCCACTCCCACCCCAAAATGCTTGGGTGAAAATTTTGGTTGTATAGTCCACATGATTACTGGCGCAGAGACCTACTCGGTATCTTAGTTAAACCTACTCGGTATCTACGTTAAACCTACTCTGTATTTACGTTAAACTTACTCTGTATCTACGTTTAACCTATTCTGTATCTACGTTGAACCTACTCGGTATCTACGTTAAACCTACTCGGTATCTACGTTAAACCTACTCTGTATCTACGTTGAACCTACTCTGTATCTACGTTAAACCTACTCTGTATCTATGTTAAAACAACTCTGTATCTACGTTAAACCTGCTCTGTATCTACGTTAAACCTACTCTGTATTTACGTTAAACATACTCAGAACGGAACCTACGTTGAACCTACTCGGAATCTGCGTTGAACCTACTCGTAATCTACGCTGCACTTACTTTGACACATCTCCAATTGAACTACGGGGGAGTCTGCATTAACTTCGCGTTGGGACTCCGGTGGAAAACAGAAGCAACTGCAACTACTTCTTAATGCGTAGCTACCTCACTGTTTAGACCCCATACCTAATTTGCAATCGAATTCTGGTCCCCTCACCTTAGGTGGATATCAACAAGATGGACTGGAGTCGACACAGAGTAACAAATATAATTCTAACATGAAGAAACAAGACCGAATCGCATATATCTGATGGAATGAAGCTGAAATCAATGGAAATAAGACTACTATGGGTAAGCTAATAGTCTAATTCTGTGATTGATTTTATTAAAGTTCAACCCGAAGGGCTATTTGATAGTGTAAATCAAATTGATAGAAACAACAGGCAAAAATATTTGTTTAAGCACTTCAGTATATCAGTTACTGGAAACTTCTTACCAATCAAAATACAAACAGTCTGGAACCGTTTTCCACATGACAAGGCAAGTAGTTAAAGCTTCAACACCTTCAACACCCGTCTAGGTCAGCACATTAGGAGACTAGTCCATATTCCCCCCAACGGCAACCCTTGCGCAACATGTCTGTATTAATCACTAATGGGGGTGAAGGAAATAGGATGTGGATATCATATGATTTCTTTGGCAGTCGCTGTTTTCACAATGAAGTGAATTCTATCATATTTTTCGGCGCATGAGTGTCCAGTATCAGCTTGCAAATGTTTTTTTATTTTGCCCCTACTTCTTCCACCGAAAATGAACTGAAACCCATATACTACGCATTGCAATTAAACAATATATTGCTCCTTAGCACTTGCTCCTTAGCTTCTAAGCACAATATAATGCTCCTTAGTTTAACGCGTACATAGTTAAACTAACTTGCGCTTTGGTGAGAGCAATGCGAACAAAATTCAGATGTTATCGAAACCATGACCTGTACATCAAAGGTATTAAATGATATTTGTCTATATAGCAGGGTTGTATCATAGGGTGAAAGATTAAATACAAATAACTGTAAATTTTCTATAAAACATTTTATGCTTCTGGCGTTGCGTGTTGAATGTTTTCCATTTTCAAATGAGGCATTTAAGAAGAGGCCTAAATATTCTACATGTATGTTGTTTCCATACATTTTTTTAATTAACGATTTTGATCACCAAACTGATGACCTTCGATAGTGTTAGTGGGATGACGCTAAATTGTCATTGAAACCTTTATGAGACATGCTTATTAAATTCGAGAATAATATTTACAACCACTCAAATAATGCCTCCGCCGTTTATTTTCTAAGAACCCCCCCCCCCCCAAAAAAAAAAGATGGGAGACTCCTGGCGTCTACGCTCGCCGGAGGTTGTGGCATCCAACCATACTACTGCCGCCTCTAATTCATTTGCCCGTGACACTGAAATGTCCTACAAACATTTAATACATTCAACTATAACATTCAACCAAAGAAAAATAAAAAAAAATCATCTTTGAAATCCGAGGTAATCACTTCATCCGACTAGAACGCCTCGAATACTTATTCTATTCTATACGATATCCTATACGATATATTCTACGATATCCTATACGATATTCGTCGCAGTCGAATCATTTGGATGAGCCATATCATTCTCCCCAGCCTCTGGACCAACAGTTCGCCAGCTTCTATATTGGTGCAGCGAGCCGACCAACGTGTCAAGGGCCCCCCTGAGTTGACTCTACCCAATGCAATATCCCGATGCACTTCCCTGCAATAGTTCAGGCTCATTTCCCTCTTATGATGCAAGTCGAGGTCAATATCATCAATCTCCTGAACAGGGTTATTGATCTGGACGAAATTGAAGCCTCTGCTCAACCGAATTGATTGGTGACGAATGGGTATCTGCTGCTGGCTTCGGATATGATGAGATCTGTCTCTGTCGGCTGACGGACGAAATTTGTCCTTGTTGGCGGGAGTGTAGAGAGAGTCGCTATCGAGTTAAATGTTATGGCTAGTCGTTGAAAGGGGGAAGGCCGTGAAAATTACGTTTATAGTCGTCGTTAGATGGAATTGCATGAATATGGGTTGTTGACTGAAGGGACGTGATTGTTAGTTGTTGGCTGAAAGGCCGGCATGCACTTTTGTTGATATAAATTCTGTGATTTGTTGTTGTTAGCTGAAATTCCGAAGATTTGTCGTTCGTGACTAAAATTCCATGTTTAGTTAGTGATGACTGCCATCCTTAGATTTTTTGCCGTTAGCTAAAATTCCGAAATCGATCGTAGCTGTCTGAAAATCTGAAATTTATCGAGGTTAACTGAAATGGCAAGATTTTTCGTTGTTGGCTGACATTCGAAGATTAGCTGTTGTTATCTGAAGAGCTGAAATTTGTCGTTGTTGGCTGAAATGCCAAAGTAGTCGTTATAGGCTCAAATTCCAAATTAGATCTTGTTGACTAATTGACTGACATCCATCAACTTACAGCATTCCCTTGATTGCGAGCGCCAACGGGGAAAACCTCTGTGACCTTAGAGATTAATTACCCATCAGTGATTCCAGGTTATTACATGCCTTAAATAGCTTGGATCGTAAGGTCGAGTGAGTCCATCATCAAATCTTCATTAGGTTTGTTTGGTATACCTTTGTGTTTAAGTCACTGTATACATACATGTAATGTTAAAACGTTTACAGACCGGTAACATGCCACTGAACATGCATCAAGAAAACAGCTGTTAACGCCACCTTTCTAACACAAAACTCATTCGGAATGTTGAGGATTATACATTATATTTATGGAAGTCGATTACAAAGGAAGCCGCTGAGTACAAGTCATACTAGTATTGTATCACACACACCTGCCTGTCAATGCTCACATATTCACTGTCTTCAAGGAGTTGAAGATCTAATGGCCGACTATACGACCTCTTAATTTTACAAAACGTGGGAAAAATTCCAAATTTTGTGAAAATCCCTACTTCCATATGCCCAACGCAGTGCGCCCTAACTGCTCTTCATTACTACATTCAGTTCTCAAGACATGGATAAGAACGGGTTTATTGACTCCTTCTACACAGTTCGATCTTACGTTGGATTTTATCCTATCTCTTCGATTTTTTATTCATGGATACAATTTTTTTTTTACCAAGCAGTGGGTTAAAGCGTAGCAACCCCCGGACTGAGCTGTGTTGATGGTCTATTCTTTCGGAGTGACAATCATTTGCATACTGCGGCCCCATCTTCATGACGGCAGTGCGTTGGAGTAAACAATTGTTCTTACAGCTTGGGTATCCACTAATTATAGTTTTTTCCAGAACACAGCAGAGGTACTTGTCCGATCGAGTTTTGAACCTCACTATGTGTACGGTGGTTGGCGGAAGAGGCACACGATTGATTTATCGAACAACCAAAGACAGCCTGTTCAACAATAAAAGGGCCGCGCAGGGAAACTGTTGAATGCTCTTGCTTACATCTTTCTGCCACCTGCCAGTTAGGAAATTTGTTATAGCACATTCAGCCAATCTTTGCCTGATTTTTCAAAGTAACTTCCCCCACAATATTTCCATTGAATTTGAATGTGTGACCTAGCATTTCCCCTATTTTGTGGATCATGGAGCTTCCAAATTGTCTTTGGGTTTTATATAACCACACGGCTATTAATCTACTATGATAATCCATTTCAAACCGGTAATGTTTGACGTAAAACTTATTAATCTTCTTCAAGTATTAATTCTAGATCCTTCATCTTCCTTGGGATCCACAGAGGTGAGCAATAGTCCATAACTGGTTGGATTAATTGTTTCCAAAGAGGAATCATAATTCTTCCATCTCTTGATAAAAATGTTATCGAATGCAGCATTGTTCCGCATTCTAACGCCTAATAAGTGCAGGCTTTCTTTAACCACAAAGATAGTGTTATTGCTAGAGTAAAATGAGGACTCGGGTATTAAATCTGTATTTCTTGTATATCCTACCAATTTCTATTCAAATTCTTTAAATTGGACGTTAGATTCACCAGCTCACGTGATGATTTCCTTTAGTCCTGCTTGGAATTGTCCACATTGTTCGGTTCCTTTACTTTGCCTAACACAACTAGGATCACCAGCAACTTAGAACACGGAAGAATGTTGACAGTTTTTGCTCAGATCAATAGACAAAAATAAATTCAACATGTTTTTTTCCACTAACGGAACTCACGCAGAATGAAGCAGAGTTGAACGCTGTCGTACGAGACGAGTGCAGCCGAGGGGATGGACCGCTCGCAGTTGAATTCGTTCGCCTCGCGGCCGCGCAGGCTGTTAGCGTAGCGCTGGCCAAATGTTACGCGTCGCCGAGGTGTCCAGTCATTTTTGCCGCAGCATTGATAGCAGCATAGCCAGCAGTAGCTTGCATAGTTGTTCAGGAATGTCGTCTGGACATTCCTGTTTGCTTGAATAGTATTACATGGATGTCGTTTGGACATTCCTGTTTGCTTGAATAGTATTACAGGGATGTCGTTTGGACATTCCTGTTTGCTTGAATAGTAGTACAGGGATGTCGTCTGGACATTTCTGTTTGCTTGAATAGTTGTACAGGGATGTCGTCTGGACATTTTTATTGGCTTGCATAGTTGCGCAGAGATGTCGTCTGGACATTCCTGTTTGCTTGAATAGTTGTACAGGGATGTCGTCTGGACATTCCTGTTCAACAATCAATGATTTTTCAGAGGCCACCTCAAGATTTAGCTGAGTTCTCTTTGGGACACTAAATACTTCCCTGTGCGCCTAATAAATAGTACTTCCCTGTAGTGCTCACTCAATAGTTAGTAGCAGAGAAAAGCGTACGCTAGCTTAGGGCCCAATGGAGGAGCCTATTTGTACTCCATCATATTGCTGGGATAGATTTGTTTATCTAATTAGTGTTCCCAAACGTTCCTTGTATTAATTGACTAGGCACTGTTATTGGTAGATATTATGGCGTACAGCAAGGCCAACTTCATAGATGGAGAGCTCAAGTTATCTCTTTGAAAATTCCCCCACACTAACAAGTAGCAAGAATTCTCAACAATTCTAGCTACTTGTTAGCTATAATTATTTACAATTATGACTTTGATTGACTTTTTTTAATAATAGACGGGAAACATAATAGATAGAAGGACTAAAATTATGAACGAGCAGCTCTTCATTGTGACTAAACACGAGCTATATACACGTATAATTTCACTGTCTTTGCGCAGATATCAGTTATCCAACTAAACAAATAGATAACATAACAATAAATGTTTTGAATGAAACTAATGTTAATGCTTTTTAGATTGTTAAAATCAGGTGAAATGTAAGGTGAAACAAATGATTAAACAGTGTTTTTATATTATTATTTTGAATTGAAACAAAGTAACATGCCAATAGTTAAACTCTCAATAGAGCACTGAACATTGATTGTAATATAACGGACAAAACGGAACAAAAATATAAATGAGCAGCAAAACGAAATGTATTGAGTGTAAAACGTAGCGTAGCGCAGCGTAGCGTAGCGTGGCGTAGCGCCCTCCACCCGATGGCTTCAGCTGATGGAATGAGCTGTTGTCTATGCTCTAGACCTGCAGCTGGAAAAAATATGGGAGGGCCTTGTTTATGTGAATGAAGCGATCCCCCTATAAGGGGACCATTCACCTTTTGGGCCCCTCCTCAAAGAGGCGTGGTGTCTTGAAGCCTTAGCCTTATTGGCATACAAAATAAACTTAGACCGTTAACTAATTTACAGGCTCTTCCCATCTTTTTGTTTACAATATACGATAACCCTGCACTCAACAGTGTTATTGGATCTAGTCCATACGATTGCTGACTCACAGAGTTTTACGACTTGCACAAATGGCCCTCAACTCGTCAACGTCTCCTACGCCCTGTAATCCACGTGGGGGAACATCCTGCTTTTGTAGGGGAGCCGAAAAATATGCAAGGCAAAGGATTTCTTCGTGCAACTTAATCTAGGGTTAACAGGCATACGACCTACCGTTTCTCGGGCATACATAAGCAGCTCTTTATTGTAATGTTTGGTTAGCAATGTTTCCAAACATATGTGCTAGCGGAGGCTGATCATAACAAAATCATATAAACTGCCTTACTGAGTGAGTAAGTGAATTAACTTTTAGATATCTGGAGTGGGCATTGTGTATCATTTGGTGTGGGAAACATTTCTCATACCCTGCCAACTAAGACATTCCATTGTTAACCCATGTGTATATGTGTTTCGATAGTGGAGGAGGCTTGGTGTCGTGTTTGGTTTCCTGGGGTTTAGCCGGGGAGGGTAACACATCGCCCCCCCTTTCTTCACCCCCGGTCCTGAAGCGCGGGAAACGACCTCCTTTCTCTCGAAAGCATTTCTGGACTTATAAAACAATTGGGAATGAAGTAATGCAAATAAGTATCGAAATATGTGTTGAAGATAATGAGGTTATTATGGTAAGGTAGCTAGATATAATCTTTCGATTGGAAGCGTTAAACCATTTGGTCGGGACCGGGTAAGCCTACCAACGCCACCGTTAGATGGCG
>SDVV010006263.1:0-18577 GCA_016164225.1 Gammarus roeselii
TAACTTGTCATGAGACTATGTGCGATAGACTGGGCCCGTTCAGGTAACATGTCATGAGACTATGTGCGACAGACTGGGCCCGTTCAGGTAACTTGTCAAGAGTCTATGTGCGACAGACTGTGCCCGTTCAGGTAACTTGTCATGAGACTATGTGCGACAGACTGGGCCCGTTCAGGTAACTTGTCATGAGACTATGTGCGACAGACTGGGCCGTTCATGTAACTTGTCATGAGACTATGTGCGACAGACTGGGCCCGTTCAGGTAACATGTCATGAGACTATGTGCGACAGACTGGGCCCGTTCAGGTAACATGTCATGAGACTATGTGCGACAGACTGGGCCCGTTCAGGTAACTTGTCAAGAGACTATGTGCGACAGACTGGGCCCGTTCAGGTAACTTGTCATGAGACTATGTGCGACAGACTGGGCCGTTCAGGTAACTTGTCATGAGACTATGTGCGACAGACTGGGCCCGTTCAGGTAACTTGTCATGAGACTATGTGCGACAGACTTGGTCCGTTCAGGTAACTTGCCATCGATCAATTAATGGAAGCAGATCTCCTCATCAACAGTCGATAATGTTTATGGCTAGTGGAAGAGATGGGACGGTGAGCGGTAGGGCGAGGAACAGGTGAGAGGGCACAGCAAATAGAGTGAGATGATTGGGTGTTAGTGTATAATAAATATACTGTTGATTGCGTGCGTTGGAAGTGTTCGGATTGCATTTATTTTTCAAACTAATTTGTAACTGATATGAAACTCGCTACTGATCCCATTTTGCAACACGATTCTTAATTATTTGAAAGTTATCATGTGTTGCTTATTATAATTATCATTTTCAAATGGATAAATGCACGTAGAAACGTTTAGGGTACAAACAACGGCAGAGGTTGATTGGTACTTCCAAGACAAAATATCGACCGACTTGGCAAGCAACCTATTATGAAGCAGATGCTGTTCATCTCGAAATGGATTATTGGATATGCATTATCAACTTATATTCAACATATAGTTATTGTATAAGAAGCGGTCTATAACAAATAGTCACAATAGAGCCACGGTAGGCAATGTTTTTTATAGCAATAGTCACCATATAGTCACAATAGAGCCACGGTAGGCAATGTTTTTTATGGCAATAGTCACCATATAGCCACAATAGAGCCACGGTAGGCAATGTTTTTATAGCAATAGTCACCATATAGTTACAATAGAGCCACGGTAGGCAATGTTTTTTATAGCAATAGTCACCATATAGTTACAATAGAGCCACGGTAGGCAATGTTTTTTTTTGCGGTTGTTTTTTTTGCGTTTTTTTTTTATAGCAATAGTCACCATATATAGCAATAGTCACCATATAGTTACAATAGAGCCACGGTAGGCAATGTTTTTATAGCAATAGTCACCATATAGTTACAATAGAGCCACGGTAGGCAATGCTTTTTATAGCAATAGTCACCATATAGTCACGGTAGGAGAATGAATGAATGAATGAACATTTTTATTGATACACAGACAGTTTGGTATTTTTTTGTTCTACAAACACAGTTTATATGTATTAAAAATAAATCTAGTATTCGAAAGTTGTTTAGTTGACACCATGAAACCAGATTTAGTAACAATATTGAAGTTTCTATCATTAGGTGCACTGTCATTAGGTGTACTGGCATTAGGTGTACTGTCATTAGGTGTACTGTCATCAGGGGTACTGTCATTAGGTGTACTGTCATTAGGTGTACTGTCTACATAGGCACCAGTGCGCCGTAATGATGGTGTCTCAAGTGAATGAATACTCGGAGAACTTACTGAAGTAGATGTTTTTTATACTTTATTGTCATCCATGCATACACAATCTTATTACCACACGAGTCTAGTAAATAAAAATAAACATCTTATTTCGATCCATTCCATGACAGTCGGCGCATTTGGAGCAATGACCACTTGCATTGATATTTTTTAGCCATTTAAAGTTTAGGTTTGTGTGGTATATTCAATACAGGAGAGCTCAATTCCAAGACCAGCAAGGAGCGTTTTCATGGAATCCGGTAGTCTTCAGCCCTTTAAATTCTGTCACAATTTACCGTGGACTTTAATGTTCTATTGGTGTTCCATTCAAACGTAGTGAGAGGCTGAAGAGCAGTAACTCGCACACTGCAGAAATGAATCTTCTCTTATGTCCATAAATGTATGCTTCATATGTAAGATGGGAGGCAACCATGCCTAATCCATTATTATTGTGACGAGTTAGGGAGGTTGCGGCGAGTTTGGGAGGTTGTTTATATGATGAGAGGCGACCATGCCTAATCCATTGCTATTTTGGCGAGTTAGGGAGGTTGTGGCGAGTTTGGGAGGTTGTTTATATGATTAGAGACCACCATACCTAATCCATTGCTATTGTGGCGAGTTAGGGAGGTTGTGGCGAGTTTGGGAGGTTGTTTATATGATTAGAGACCACCATACCTAATCCATTGCTATTGTGGCGAGTTAGGGAGGTTGTGGCGAGTTTGGGAGGTTGTTTATATGATTAGAGACCACCATACCTAATCCATTGCTATTGTGGCGAGTTAGGGAGGTTGTGGCGAGTTTGGGAGGTTGTTTATATGATTAGAGACCACCATACCTAATCCATTGCTATTGTGGCGAGTTAGGGAGGTTGTGGCGAGTTTGGGAGGTTGTTTATATGATTAGAGACCACCATACCTAATCCATTGCTATTGTGGCGAGTTAGGGAGGTCGTGGCGAGTTTGGAAGATTATATATATGATGAAAGGCGACCATGCCGAATACATTGCTATTTTGGCGAGTTAGGGATGTTTTGACGAGTTAGGGAGGTTTTGGTGAGTTAGTGAGGTTGTATATATGATGAGTGGCGACACTGCCTAAACCACTGCTACTGGGGCGAGTTATGGAGGTTGTAGAGGTTGTGGAGAATGGGAAAAGACTAGGAGAAAGAGCAGGAAGAAGCAGTGGACCTGAGAGAGGCTGAGGCGATTAGGAAGGGGCTGCGAGAGCATGAAATGGCTGGGAGGGTAGGGAGAGGCTGAGACGGTAGGGTGATGGATATCGATCAGAAATAAGAGCTATGTTTGTTTTTGAACTGAAGGTGATCCTGCGTAATAGTGGTGAGCGTGACCAATTGCGTGAAATACGGGCATACGAACAAATTGGTGTGAGCGAATGATTTAGTGACGACAAAACGGTATTAAAACCGTACCATAAATGGTATTCATCAATATATGTCGTCACTGAAACATTTGCTTGCCCATATGCCCGTCCCTCACGCGATTTGTTATCCTCACCACTATAGTAGGGCTTGGCTGGGAAGAGTGGGCAGACCACACTGTGCATGATGAAGAGCAGTGGAGAGTAGGGAGAGGGCTCATCATGCGACGCAGTCCAGGGTGCGTGTAATGCGTATGACACACTATTTAGTTATAGTTAAGAAGTCGAATGCTCTGTCACAACGAACTTGCAAAAATCTTATAGAAAGCACTGCAGTCGCATAATTGGCCATTTATTTGAGAATACCCTGTCTTCTTATTCTGAAACCAGGGAACAACCAACCGTGAGATGGCGACTATTCTCTATTCTGAAAGCTCCCATTGATCTCGTCACAGTCGGCCATCTTTGTTTGTTTGCCTAATGCCAGAGTGCCGCCTGTTCCAGATGGCACAATTCACCAACTCCAATGATTGAAGGCAAACATTGCTTTATTGTGCAGAAATACCTTTCGTTATATAATCATCAAGCAAACCGAATACCTTTCGAATGATTGCCAATAACATGAATAACACTCGTGTTGAAACAATAGCACATATATTGCAACATCCTTCCGTCATAAGTGAAAATATCGAATTGTTATGAGATGGAAATTTATGTTGAAAACATGTATTCTAAAATTCCACTAGCAGTGTCTCTCGGGCCGCTCAATGGTGGTGAGCCGTGCATCTCACCAAGCCTCCACTTACCACAAGCCTGTATCTGCACCACTCTGACTGCAACGTGGAGCCTATTAGAGGCAATGAGAGTTTAAATTCTGATAAGATACAACTTCACACTGCATGGTTCGGTCGACATTGGTTGTCTTCATATTTCATTCAAATGTACTTTTCTATATGATTTCACTGAGCCCAGTTCTATGACAAAAATCATACCCTACATTGGGAAAGTTGTTCACTTACCTCTTAGAGATGATATTTTTTCGGATTTGACGATTCAATTTTGGTTGTACGCGATCAAAAAAAATTATTTGATGAGAGCCAACCCTCTGCCGCATCTCTTCCTAATGAATAAAAATTAGGAAAGTTCTTCAAAGAGCAATTGTTTGTTATTTTAAGGTCAAATTAATTAACCGCCGAAATAAAAAGTTATTAATAATAAAAGTTTTAGAATCCTAAAACAGAGATACTGAATAGAGCATGAACTAACGTCTTTTAACTTCACAAAAGTCTACATCATTCCCGTAACATTATCATGCATGAGAAAATACAATAGAACACAGATGATAAATGATTGTGGTACAATGATAAATTTAATATTTTAAATATGTCGTGAGTTGAAGTAGTCTGTAATAAAAAAAAATCAAGGCTCTAAACCATTTTACTATTAAATTTTCGGAAGCAAATTCTTGTATTGTCAAACCAGACAATGCGGTTTATTCCCGATGGCATGTATGGTGGCGACAACTTATCCGATTTGCCAATCTTGGCTTTGATTGGTCCCGAATTTGTCCAACCTTGAAATGATTCGGGGAGAAAACTGACTTGGGGAGCGAGATAAACCGTACAATTTCTCTCACCGCAGGCAATAACCTAACCTTACCTGTATTACTTCACAGCTCAATATTTCGACGATGAATTTTTCGACACTTCTTTGAATTTTTTAAATTTCGAGAAAAATACGTACAGCTGCCCTGCGGGTTAGAAACACGTGCACCTGTCCGTGGGTTAAAAGCACGTACAACTGCCCCGCGGGCTAGGAACCCGCTCTAAAAAATCAGGTTAGGTTAGGGTCGGCCAGTTTTGTTACTGATAATTTAAAATTTGGTGTCGAAATATTGAGCGTCGAAATATTGAGTTGTGAACTAACCTAACCTAGCCTAACATAACAGCGTAACCTAACCTATACTAACCTAATGAAACCTAACTTAACATGCTTAGCTAGCAGCAAAAAAACAAAAGCCTTGTAGTGAATCAAATGGATGGGCACCAGAGGCAACGGAGCAGACAAAAAATTGACGTTCTTTTAGGTTGGTGATGTTGAAGGTAGACGTTATATAGGATGGAGCTTATAAAAATTGACGTTCATTTAGGTTGGTGTTATTTAAGGTGGACGTTATATAGGATGGAGCTTAGAAAAATTGATGTTATTTTAGGTTGGTGTTATTTAAGGTGGACGTTATATAGGATGGAGCTTAGAAAATGTACGGTATATAGGATTGAGCTTAAAAAGTTGACGTTATATAGGATTGAGCATGAAAAATTGACGTTCTTCAGGATGGATGTTACATTTTTTTATACAAAAAAAAAGAGATTGTAAAATTTGATGCAGTACCTGATTGATAAGGGGAAAATTCACGGTAAATAGGATTGACGTTATTATTTTCGACGCTACTCGGAGATGGTCTTAAGTAGTTCGATCTTAATATATTGATCTTCTTTAGCCTCCCCATTCCCTGCAACAGAATCTGGCATTTGGTGATGCTAAGCTCCTGGTAATCTGGAAAAGATGCACTAACAATGTAAAGCTGTCATTTTAGAGCTCCAGTGAGACCACTGATTGAAGAAGGTGTGTCAAAACGTCGGGTATTTACATGGATTGAAGCAAAGAGAAAATCAAACAATATTGTGCCCATTGCTGGAAAAGGTGATGGGAAAATTCCTGCGATGATAAGCAGTCGCTCTTCCGATGAAAGGCGCCTCGCACTTGACAAAGAATGTAGATGGAAAAAACGTGACCTGGTTGGCCCATAGCCTCCTTGCTTCTACCCGTCTATCAGTCTCCCTTGCAAGTGTATCAACAGTGCCCGGACTGACTGATTGGTCCGCAGTCACCTCACTTCTCCCCGACTATTCGGCACCGCTGCTAGTGAATCAAAATTACCCAGTTTTGCTTATTAGGACGAAACCACTTTTCTTCTGCCCCATCTTTCAGACTCCTCTGCAAGTGTATCAACACGTCTTTAATTGACGGATTAGCTCACACCCTATTGACTACTCTCTGTCTATCATGCTCCCCAGCTGGGGTACTAACACGTCCCTGATTGGCTGGTTGGCCCAACACAGCGTCTCTATTTTGCTTCGCCCCGAGAAGACGGTGTTAGTTTTTGCTCGTTACTCAAGCGGAAGTCTTCAGGAGCAAAAATGGGCTTAACTGCGAGCTGTTGTTGCTGTAAGTATCACATACCAAAAAAATTAGGGCGGAAGAATTCAAACATTCTTATGAGAGAAACTGACAATAAGATTCAAATAGAATACAAGAGCAGTCACTAAGCCTTTCCGTTCTGTGTGTTTCATAGCTTCGTGATTGTTGTAGGTGAAATTGACGAAAATTTTGAAGCAATCTTACTTAGGGAGCTTCTTGGACACCCTTTTATATAGGTGGACTAATGTAATGTGGCTGATGTAAGACATCGCCCTTCATAATATATTCCCTTTTTACTAATTTTAATAGACCGGCTCAGTGCAGATTGCTTCCTTTTGGCAATCAATCGAGTGATGTTATTTTCGACTTTCTTTTAGTCGTGCCAAACAATATGTTTCTGAAGCATTGCGTGAATTGCTTCACCCATTGACATTTCCCTCCGCAAGTTTTCTTAAGTATGGCTTGTATGTACTTCAGATTTGCCCGCATTCTGGAGCGTCCTTAAGGCCTGTTTATCCTCACCTTCATCACTGCCCACCTTTCCTCTCGCGTCCTTGAAGCCTGTTCATCCTAACTTTTATCATTGAACAGTATTCTTGAGAGGCCAGATCTTCATTATATTCATCACAGCCCTTTAGCCCTTTATTCACAAGGCCTGTTTATCCTCCCCTTCAGACAGTCCATCGTTATTCACACGACTTCATGGCCTGTTTATCCTCCCCTTCAGACAGTCCATCGTTATTCACATGACTTCAAGGCCTGTTTATCCTCCCCTTCAGACAGTCCATCGTTATTCACACGACTTCAAGGCCTGTTTATCCTCCCCTTCAGACAGTCCATCGTTATTCAAATGACTTCAAGGCCTGTTTATCCTCCCCTTCAGACAGTCCATCGTTATTCACATGACTTCAAGGCCTGTTTACCTCCCCTTCAGACAGTCCATCGATATTCACACGACTTCAAGGCCTGTTTATCCTCCCCTCCAGACAGTCCATCGTTATTCACATGACTTCAAGGCCTGTTCATCCTCCCCTTCAGACAGTCCATCGTTATTCACACGACTTCAAGGCCTGTTTATCCTCCCCTTCAGACAGTCCATCGTTATTCACATGATTTCAAGGCCTGTTTATCCTCCCCTTCAGACAGTCCATCGTTATTCACATGACTTCAAGGCCTGTTTATCCTCCCCTTCAACACCGTCCATCGTTATTCACACGTCTTCACGGCCTGTTTATCCTCCCCTTCAACACCGTCCATCGTTATTCAAACGTCTTCACGGCCTGTTTATCTTCCACTTCAACACCGTCCATCGTTATTCACACGACTTCAAGGCCTGTTTATCCTCCCCTTCAACACCGTCCATCGTTATTCAAACGTCTTCACGGCCTGCTCATCTTCCACTTCAACACCGTCCATCCTTATTCACAAGACTTCAAGGCCTGTTTATCCTCCCCTTCAACACCGTCCATCGTTATTCAAACGTCTTCACGGCCTGTTTATCTTCCACTTCAACACCGTCCATCGTTATTCACACGACTTCAAGGCCGGTTTATCCTCCTCTTCAACACCATCCATCGTTGTTCACACGACTTCAAGGCCTGTTTATCCTCCCCTTCAACACCGTCCATCGTTATTCACACGACTTAAATTCTCCCCTTCACCACAGTCTATGATTACTCACACAGCCTCAATACCTGTTTATCCTCCCCTTCAGCACAGTCCATCGTTAATCAGGCGACTGAAAGGGCCGTTTATCCTCCCCTTCAACACACTCTAACATTACTCACATGCCCTCGAGGCCTGTTTATCGGCCCCTTTAGCACAGTTCATCATTCCTCACACGTCACAAAGGCCTGTTCATCCTCACCTTCACTTCAGCCAAATATTCCCCACGCGTCATTACCTCCCCTTAATTTACCTTCCATTAATACCGTCGAAGGCCGAGTGAGGTCGCATGCCATCGCGTTGACTCTCTTGAATCCTTCGAAGCTGATCTTTCAAGTCCTGGTGTAGGTGAGCTTGATAGGATATTCCGTTGGCATCCCAGCGTTAGAAACGCAAACAGATTTGATTTGTTAATATTCGGATAGAGTGTTTAGTAATGAAGAAAATGTGCACGCGATATTTACATCTTATAAAACGTATTTGATTATTCCTTGTCGTAGATGACAAACAAAAATAAAATTTAGATCGAATTGTTTAAAATGCTTCACGGATTTGTAAACTGATCTCAAACTTGCTTAAAGTTTCGGGAGAACAGAAGACAAGAACTGCAAGTCCAATCTTTCATTGGGTAACTTGATCACTAAATTAAAATAATGATGTTGTTTTGATGTTTGTTAACTTTATAAAGTGCACCCTATTAAGGAGCCGTTCCGGAAACGAGTCTCCAAGTTGGAGAGGGTAACACATCATCTGTGAGTGACGTGTGCAGCCAAAAACAAACCCTAGTGGGCAAACACAAGAACCGTATTCTTACTGTGACGAAATGATGGTCACTATGGCAACGGTTCTAGTAAACAGTCTCATGGTTTCGGGTATTGTTGGAGCATCTTCGAGACCAAGTTTCCGTGGGACAAACTTTGTGACGTCAGCAACTTTGTTTTTGACGTCACATCGACTGTAAGTACAGGTGCAAGAAAAGTAGCATATCAAGTTTACCTGGTGATGATAACTGTTTCAAATGTTGTGAATCCGTGGAGAATAATTGACTGTTGAAAATTAATAAGGTGAGGACAAGTCATACAGTGTGAACCAGTTATACGGAGGGAGCAAGAAACTAAATAGACATTTTCATCCGAGCCGGCAGTCCTCTGACTATTCTTCAACGGGTCTCGGCAGTCCTCTGACCGATCTCCAACTGGTCCCAGTCGTCCTCTGACCAATCTCCAACTGGTCCCAGTCGTCCGCTGACCAATCTCTAACTGGTCCCAGTCGTCCTCTGACCAATCTCGCACTTCGTCAATGCTTGCACCGGCAACTAAGATGCAATCACGGCTGAAAGATCCTCATCGTTATCTTCGCTCGGCCTTCAGTAGAAACTTTGTCCTAGTCTTTGTTGAAACTTGGCGGAAAGAATCCTTTTCGAGTTCCCTCGGAGCCGAGCGCCATCGCCACTCTGAGGGCGCTCGGCTGTCGAGGAGAGAGGAGGCCGGGAACTTTGGATGTCAAGACCACTGGTCCTTGGACGAGACTTAGGGAGAGGTGATGAAGGGGTTGTGGTGGGAGTAATGGTGAGGGTGGTAGGTAATTTGGACCTGGTTGTCAATAGATGGGTATTCTGGCTTGGTAATGATTAGCAAGACACTACTTATTTATATGCGTTTTTCAAATACTAAGCCAAAATTTATCGAGAGAAATTTGAACAGAGAAAGAGAAAAATTCCCTCTATATAGTATTTTACCCCTAGATGATGTAATGGACAAACTGCGATGAAATAACTTGCATTGACAAAAGATAAGGGAAGAAGACTGCTGCATCTTATCTATCTGTTAGATCAGTGATATGGTATAGTTAGAAAGATCTGATCATTATGAAGAACATTGTAGTGTTCTCATGACACTTCTGACTGACCTGCATTGTCAGACAACATTGTAGTGTTGTCATGACACTTCTGACTGACCTGCATTGTCAGACAACATTGTAGTGTTCTCATGACACTTCTGACTGACCTGCATTGTCAGACAACATTGTAGTGTTGTCATGACACTTCTGACTGACCTGCATTGTCAGACAACATTGTAGTGTTGTCATGACACTTCTGACTGACCTGCATTGTCAGACGACATTGTAGTGTTGTCATGACACTTCTGACTGATTTGCATTGTCAGACAACATTGTAGTGTTGTCATGACACTTCAGACTGACCTGCATTGTCAGACTACATTGAAGAGTTGTCTTAACACTTCTAACTGACCTGCATTGTCAGACAACATTGTAGTGTTGCCATGACACTTCTGACTACCCTGCATTGTCAGACAACATTGTAGTGTTGTCCTAACACTTCTGACTGACCTGCATTGTCAGACAACATTGTAGTGTTGTCATGACACTTCTGACTGACCTACATTGTCAGGCAACATTGTAGTTTTGTCATGACACTTCTGACTGACCTGCATTGTCAGACAACATTGTAGTGTTGTCATAACACTTCTGACTGACCTGCATTGTCAGACAACAGTGTAGTGTTGTCATAACACTTCTTACTGACCTGCATTGTCAGACAACAGTGTAGTGTTGTCATAACACTTCTTAGTGACCTGCATTGTCAGACAACATTGTAGTATTGTCCTGACACTTCTGACTGACCTGCATTGTCAGACAACATTGTAGTATTGTCCTGACACTTCTGACTGACCTGCATTGTCAGACAACATTGTAGTGTTGTCTGACACTTCTGACTGACCTGCATTGTCACTTTATTTGTGGAATGAAAACTGTTAATTTAGTACGGTTCTCGTGAGATGGATATTAACAACATACTTCTTCGTGAGCGATGATATTGATCAGTCAGTGTTATATTGTTGAAAATGATTGAATCAATACTAGTCATAATTTTTCCTAGCGTTTCGGATGGAGCTGTCACTTGACGTATAGGTTTCGTTTATTATACTTGTAATAGCAAAATAAAATTAGCCTCCAACTCTTCTTGCGTCAACTGGGCGACAAAAAGTAGCGAAATTGAAATAACCACCGAAAAATGACCATTTAAGATTTCTTTTTATCTTAAAGCGTTAACAGTTTTTCTTCCGCTATCGTATATGCTTCATCAGGTACGCCAGCATTGCGTTCAAACATGGCGTGAGAATGCAGCGAGTAATCACCGAAACTTTCATTTTGTGACTCTTCTGCCAGGGTACACTTGATCAATTCTATGACGTCAGGCAAGCAAATATATTGCTGGAGATTTTTCATTGCCCGCAAAATTATAATCGGTTCATGGAACACCACAAACCAGCATGAGGATTGTGGTTTGCGCCGACTGTACACTTCATGATAGCATACAACAAGCAGAACCTATAAATTAAATCAACAGTCGTATTGTTAAATCCTCCGCTGGCCTACACAAAACTGCAACCAACTCTCAATACAAGCAGAATGCGATTCAAATGGGTAGTCTGAAATTAGAATGCCACGAAAGCAATGGAATTATTGACCCAATAAATAATTGAACCTTTCATTTATCGGTTTTTATTCAGCTTGTTTCTTCATCACATTAAAATGACGCACAGTCCAATGTTACTTGACTTACTCACGTGCTCTTACTCCTTTTTAACAGTACTGCAGCAGTCGTCAAACCCCGGATGCTGGTTCTATTTCAAAGAATGTAAACTCAGAATAAAGAACACGATCAATACTTCCAATCCAGTAAACCCAATCATATTCGGTATGTTAGGTACCATACACATATGTCATCGAATTTGCAGCGACATATGGTTTTATTTTGGTTACCCCCAACAAGAGACGATAACTAAAGCGAAATAATCACTTGAACTTGATTCATTTCAGTCTGTTTGCCAAACTACTGTTACCGGGAGAGGAGCGTTTCAATTTTAACTTTATAGAGACCATACCCTAGTTATTGTTGTGGCTTCTGTTAATCTTCTTTCCATTCCCCCCCCCTCAGGCAGTCCTTTAGACCCTCTACAGTATTTTTAGGGCCGTATCAGCACAGCTGCTTCCACTATTTCCCCCTGGGAAAAAAGAGCTCGGACATCTGATCGGAAACAGCCCCGGAAGAGCTTCTTCTTCGGTCCGGGAAGACGAAAATGTATTTTGTTCTTCTTGAATTCGCAAAAGAACTTGTTCGAATTATATTCTGCTGGATGAACAGAAATGATCATTCATGTAAATTCATTTGTGTGTTAGAGATCATACAAATCTGAATCATACGGGCCTATATGCCTATGATGTGCATTGCCAACCTTATTCCCTATTTTTGAAATGGTTAGTCATACTATCGTCAGAAAAGGTAAACATTTTATTATGCAAAGTGAAAGGAAAAAAAGTTTCAGTCTCTTTTATCAGTTTGTTTTCCACCTTCCTGAAGCAGCAACAACATGCACGCTTAAATTTTATGTATCTAAAATATGTGTTTTGATCAACTCCTATCAAAGGCATCTAAGAGAGACCTTCATTGAAATTCAGTTCAGTATTTGGCATTGGGCGGATCAAACAAGACGGGCTGTCAATATCCGGCATCCGTCATCAACTCGACTACGGAACCAAAGAATGTCAATATTTCATCCAAATGCGGATGATCTCGATTCTTTCATGAATTAAATAAGGATTCTTATTTTGCATCATCCAGTGAAAAGATCATCGTGGACTTAGAGGATGTTTCTTAATTCCTTCTGATGACGTTGATCTCATCAGGGAGGGTCAATAAAATTAGTGATAAAGAACTAGAGCAACGGACACATGAAAGGAGAGGGAATGGAGGATTTATTATTAGAGCAATCTATATTTATGAAGGTGCCGCATTATATAGTTTTGATAAACAGACAATTTATCGTGATCACGATGTAATATACGCATTAATAAACAGGCAATTTATCGTGATCAAGATGTAATACACTCATTTAAATCAGCGTGACTGGTGGAATTTTACTTCTGGTGAGTTATTAGGAAGTCAAAAGTATTTATCTGCGCCACTTAAGCTTGCCCGAGTCTCCTAAATTTAACAGGAATACATTGCGCAGATTTCCCCAATTTTGCACAGTAAAGGGTCTAATTCATTATCAATCCATTATCATTCTGTTCGAAACACATATGTTTCACACAAGGACAAATTTCTACATTTTTCTTCACATTTTGTAAAGGCTTTCGCACTCTGTGCTGTTACGATGACTAAGAGAACTCGCCTTATATGAACGACACAAAGCATTGTAATAGAGCAGGAACTGCACGGGATGACAATATATTAATTCATAGTGTCAAAGGACTGCATTTACTGAGGCTCACGATGCCCACAGATATACTCACTAAGACACCTTCACGGGAAAACTCTAATCTAATAGGAACACGAGAAATATGACCTGTGTATACGAGAGGGTATGAAGATGATACTTTTGAGTACTCTGTATTTTTGCTGCTAATGTTGCACATTTCTGCTCCACTTAGTGTAAGCAAAAGTCGTCTTCTGCCGCACTTAGTGTAAGCAAAAGTCGTCATTTTACGGTCTATTAATTGTAGGTAACAAAATAAATGACGCGAGTAAAATACTATTGATAGTGACAGGAGCACTTATATTGATCACAAAGAGGAGAGAATCTTATATTGGTGAAGGAAATTTGGGATGATTGGGAATGTTGTTATCAAATCCTGGAATTTTGCCCTCATATGAACAGGTTTTTAGGACTGATACTAATCTTAATTCGACTCAAATGTGTGAAGACATCAACCCATTACCGACCTGACTAGGTAATTCAATTGGGTTAAATATTGGATTATATTTAAAATACCTTTTCAGTCTTCTGTGATTGAGAAGATGATAAATTTGATGAATTGGATTCTCGCCTGTCAAAAAGTCCCTCATAAAATATGTAAAAAAATATGCATTTTGCTATATTCCTGACGGACATATTATCGGCTAATGGTGGATCTTCCAATCCTGCCAATTGAAATTCCTTTGATTGATTCAGTGCTGTAACAAGTCTGGACCAGCGCTCGACCCGCGCCACAACAAGTCTGGACCAGCGCTCGACCCGCGCCACAACAAGTCTGGACCAGCGCTCGACCCGCGCCACAACAAGTCTGGACCAGCGCTCGACCCGCGCCACAACAAGTCTGGACCAGCGCTCGACCCGCGCCACAACAAGTCTGGACCAGCGCTCGACCCGCGCCACAACAATTCTGGACCAGCGCTCGACCCGCGCCACAACAATTCTGGGCCAGTACTCGGTCTGTGATGGATCAATTCTGTGTCAGAGCTCGGTCCATGATGGAACAATAATTATTATGGACCAGTGCTCGGTCATTGACGAAACAATAGCGAACCAAAATAGGGTCGATGACAGACCCGTGCCCGTCTCTGACGGAATAATGTCGTGATAATATTGAAACAATTCTGGGCCAGACCCGAACTGAGGCACAAAGGCTGCATTCATTTGGTCTGAGAAAGAAAGTTATTGATTTATATGACCTGAGAGAGATCTAGTTTAGGCTGGATGAAGAGGAACACCAACCAAGAGCTAAGACGTTCACTCGAAAATGTGCTTTATCGTGTCACAGTAACGAAAGGAACATTGGAGTACACGTTAAGAAAACATATGGTATATTTGATGGTATATACCAAACATGAACCTA
Source organism: Gammarus roeselii (assembly GCA_016164225.1). Lineage (NCBI taxonomy): Eukaryota > Metazoa > Arthropoda > Malacostraca > Amphipoda > Gammaridae > Gammarus > Gammarus roeselii. The sequence goes on from SDVV010006263.1 coordinate 14,669, forward strand.
TCAGCTTGATGGTTCGATATCTACTAGAGAAATAAGCAGGTAACCTAATGACAATGATCACAACAAAGCTGCAACACTGAATTTGATGTTTTTTTGGCTCTACGTTAGTGTTGGTCGCTTGTTTGATATATTCAGTAGCCTGTTGACAGAGAACTGTTCCTCGAAACAAAATCCTCACTGCCACGCAATGGAATAGGATTTTATTGCACATAGCGACCTGTTTTCTGTGAAAAATTGCTGAAATGTTTTCAAAGCAGTGCTTTAATATTGAATAAGAGCCTTTATTTTAAATAATCCAATATCTTGCGTTACTGGTGTCTGCGGTCAGGAGGCCGCTCACGAAGTCAGTGTAAATATCGTATAATTACGTAAGAAATGGGATTGTTTTCATTAAAAATGTATCCCATCTCAACTGCTTTATTGGTAAGAAGGAAAAATGTTTCCATAGATTTTAACTGAGAGAGAAATGCCAGTAAAAATATAATCAAATTAATGTGACGAATAATCTTGATCATTCTCATTTTGAACCTTTCATTTCTCACAGAGTACTCGAAACAACCTGCTCCTGTCTGCAGATGATATGCAGCGTAATCAGCAGATGAACCCTACGACGGCGTCAGGCCTGCATCTGTGATAAGTTTAAGTCTCAACATCTGTACCATCGTCAGCTCTTACCATTAGTCAGGGCGAGGGCTGTAAAGCTTTCCAGTCAGGCAGATGGGAGGGGTGGAAATGAGAGTAGAGAAGGGGTGGGAATAGGAGTAAAGAAAAGGGTGCGAATGAGAGTAAATGGAAGCGTGATGAATTAGAGTAAAGGGAATGATGGGGGAAATGAGAGTAACCAGAGGGTGTGATACGAGTATAATGAACTGGGGGGATGAGATCAAAGGGAGGGGTTAAATAGAGAGTTAGGGTGGTAAGGTGAGGTGAAAGTGGGTGTAAATGCATGGGTGGGAATGAGAGTTAGAGGAGGGTTTGGATTGAGAATATATGAGGGTGGGATGGGAATGTGAGTAAATGGAAGGTTAGGAATGAGAGTAAAGGGAAAGTGGAACTGAGAGTGATTGGTAGAACAGCATAGGGAGGAAGGGAAATGGGAGTAAATATAGGGTGGGTATGTGTATAAAAGGTGGGGTGGGTAGGAAAAATTAAGGTGGGTGGACTGGGAATGAGAGTAAAGGGAGGTGAAGGGAATGAAAATATCGGGATTAGTAGGAATTAGAGTAAACGGAGAGGTAATAATGAGAGTACAGGGAATGGTGGGAATGAGAGTAATTGGAATTGTTGAACTGAGAGTAATTGAAGCGTTGGGAATGAGGGTATAAGTAATGCAAGGAATAAAAATGATGGAAGGGATGTGAATGAGAGTAAAAAGAGGGGTTGGAATGGGAATGAAGGTAGGAGTGAAAAATAGGAATGGGAGCGGGTTTGGAAAAAGAGTTAATGAAGGGATGGGAGTGAGAACATAGGGAGGGGTGGGAAGGAGAGTAAGAGTAGGGGTGGGTTATGAGGGTATGAAGGGATGAGCTGGAATGAGAGTCGGCGGCTGTTGAGTACGGAAGGACAATTGCGGCACCCCAACGAATCCATGAGCTCATGTTTGAGGTATTGAAATATTGAAATACTGGCGATATGTCTTACCGGAAGTTTCAGCGGTGTTATTACCCCGTTATTAAATACTCTAAGCTGGGCACTTTTAGCCAGAGGACCTGATCATAACAACTTGAGGGATGATTATGGGGTCACAGATCCTTTCGGATTTTTCAGTAGGAAGTTAGGAAAAAATAATTTGCTTTAACATTCAGATTCTACAAAATTAAAAATAATACATACATGATTTAACGAGCATTTGTTATGTTTAAATGGTGTCATTAAATATCAACCTATGGCCGTTTCCTAAAACATGTATAAGAAAATCAATCAATTAGCTTATTAAATAGCATATTGATAATCAATAATTTATGGCGCTCTCAATGGTGTCAGTGGAGACCAACTTTAAAAAGCTTTTTACATTATGTTTATGAATATCATTCCTTTATGTCGCTTTAATTGTTGGCATTAAAAACTCTACTTGAATAACTTATTAAATTTTGTTCATGAACATCAACCGTTTATGGCATTCAAATGATGTCATCGAAAACTCAGTTCCTAATCATTGAACGACTGCAAACAAAATGATGTTGTCATGGTGACGAAGGAGAAACATACTATTCAGTGACCTAATAACAGCTTCATACAAGTTATTAACTACTGATTATTTTAATATATTGCAAACCTTTTTAAGAAGACTATGCAATTTATCTCCTCAAATACCTTCCTCAAACGGCGCAGAGACTCTATAAGCAAATGTCATGATTATCTCACCAATAACGAGTTCTGATACTGGTTTGAGGAACGAAGATTGGTACCTTGATACTCTCATTGAGTCTGATGCATTAATGCACCCCGTACAAACATACTCAGTCTGTAGGGTTGTTTCTACTTACTGGAAAGAATAGTGAGCAAACCAATCACGAGAGTCTACCAATTTAGGTTTCAATGTCCAAGCAAGTTTTCAGCCTTACCGAGCTAAAGAAGAAATGAATAACGGCCAATTGGTTTTTCTTTCCTTGTGAAAGTCTTCGATATTCATTAGTTATGAACCTAATATATTTTTACCTTAAGGTTCGTTGGAAGTTGCATCCTGTTTGCCAACTTAGGAAACCTCATTTATTTGCTTCATGTTCCTGCAAAGTTTTGCTCCTAGGAATGATTGGAAAAGTTGGAAATAATGGATTGACTTTTCAGGCCTGGCTCAGGGTGGCTACATTCCGTGTGAGGCTGTCAGGATGATGTTGAATGCAACACTTTTTAAAATAAAATATTATTATTATTATTAAATTCTTTACTTCCATCATCTGGCAATAGGATTTAAATTCTTAAAAACAATACATGAATTTTGTTATCAAATACACTATTTGAATTAGTGAAACGAAAGTTGAAATTGAAATCGTAACAGCTCGTCTCTAGTGGGCCGCCAGTTCCTACATCATGGAACAAAATATGCTTTACAATATTATCATCAATGATCTTATTTTGAGGTGAAACTCACGAATACATGGCGTCGTGAAGTCACGAATACATGGCGTCGTGAAGTCACGAATACATGGCGTCGTGAAGTCACGAATACATGGGGTTGAGAAATCAAAATGTGCTAACGTATTGTAATGATTGGTCTAAAATATTGTACGAGAACGAAGTGAAGAATAGACGACAAAAAGTATAATTACAATAGAAATACACCGTAGTAATCTCGCAATAACACATCATTCAATTAGAGTGCTAATCGATGCCGTATTGGATTAAAAAGGGTTTATATTTATGCATAAAACAGTAAAAACATTGATTGACATATCCGGACGCATATACAGCAGTAAAAACATGATCTCTCTGTTGAAAACTATATAAACATCACAATTATCTGCAGATGGCAGTATAACATGGCCCCTTTCATAAGCGACGGATGCACCTCGAGTACGTGGCGATCTTGAATATTAACGTGCCCATATTTACTAATGATATTTGTAAAAGCAAAACTCAATCGGTCAATATGCGACGGGTATCTTCTGAGCAAATTATTTCCTCGACATCTGTCACTGCGCTACAAACCTTAATAGAAGTAGTACACACGTTATTGATAGAGCTACAAATAAATTTCAAATAAATTCTCAATCTGAACTTATACAAGCCCTGAACGAAAAAGTCGCCATTTGAAGAAGGGCTGTAATTCCCAAAATTTTAAGTACGATAGTGATCAATCTAGCTTAAGCATACATATTGATTTATATACATGAACACACATATGTATGTATGCATATATATTTATATATACATATATGTATATATGTACATGCATGTTTATAAATATAT
>SDVV010006264.1:0-18577 GCA_016164225.1 Gammarus roeselii
AGTATAGAAGCAGCAGCTATTAGTGGGGCAGAGCGTCACTAGTAACATGAGGAGTATAGAAGCAGCAGTTATCAGTGGGGCAGAGCGTCACTAGTAACATGAGGAGTATAGAAGCAGCAGCTATCAGTGGGGCAGAGCGTCACTAGTAACATGAGGAGTATAGAAGCAGCAGCTATCAGTGGGGCAGAGCGTCACTAGTAACCTAAGTAGTATGGAAGCAGCAGGTAACAGTGGGGCAGAGCGTCACTAGTAACATGAGGAGTATAGAAGCAGCAGCTATCTGTGGGGCAGAGCGTCACTAGTAACCTGAGGAGTATAGAAGCAGCAGCTATCAGTGGGGTAGAGCGTCTCTAGTAACCTGAAGAATATGGAAGCAACAGCTATCACAAAACAAGAATCTGCTTCTAGACCCCCAGGGGCAATTGGTTATTGAGATGTTGCATGTTATTAGTTGCTGTACACAGACTATGAAGCAACATTTGACTCCCAGCAGTAGCTGGTCAAGCTGCTGGGATGTCTTCTGAAAGGCATCAATTGAATTGTACAATTTCCATGGTTCGTTTTGCATGATTTTTTTTATATAGATCAATTGAATGACGTCACTTCGAAAATGATGACAATTTCAGGAGACGCAAGAACGCGCATACGCCATCAAAGGTTCTGAACAACAAACCAGTACTTGTATCATGGTTCCGGAGAAGTACTGGGTCCAGATTCATTCAATAGAGCATGGAGCTGGGGGCCCCTTGGAGAATGGATCCAGTATTGAGTTTCTTGAACAACACACGTATGTATTGAATCATGGTCCCAGTGAAGTAATAGTGAAAGTTGGCTTCGAATGGGCAGATCAAAGACTCTGGCTAAAGCTTATATTTTTTTGCTATTCATCCGTCGATTTTGGGCAGCTCGTCAAATGGCAGCAGCGACTACCGTATACAATTTATTCAAGACTAACCTTTTATTTATTTGTAGATATGATACATTGTTTTATTTCTTAAATATTATTTTGAATTATAATTCTTCAGCATAAATCTCAATGGCAGGCCGTCCTCTCGTGGCTATGTCCCTTTAGATTTTGATGCACTAAAAAAGCGAAGGACGTAAGAATTGGTGGAATGACAGTTTAAAACCGAAAAAAGGAGTTGACCAAATCAGATAGGAACAACCCGGCACGCGGAATCAAAGATTAGTTTTAAGGCACGGTTGGTACAAATGATGGAGCATAACATCTACTAATAAATGTCATAATTATTTTATTAGTCGAGGGTTAGAGGCTCATTAAACTTCTTTGAACATACAACAAAAAGGAACAAAACCAGCATATCTTCTCAACCCGCAAAAGAAAAAGGAATAAGTGTGAGTATCATTAAATTTAATAGTCATTCAATGATATCGACGGACTGTACGGAGTTCTCAAGCCGGTTACCCGGGGACTGGTGAATGAGGAACCCACGAAGTAAAATGAATACCAAAATAAACTTTATTTCGTTGACTCTTATCAAATTTTGAAAACTTTTTTGCAATAAAATAGATTGAACGAGTACGAATCATTTAGAACATTACACCTATCTTAGCAGAAGAAAAAAAGATTCAACATTATTTAACACATATCAAACATAGACCGTTAGGCATTTCCTTAATTCATGTGTTAAGGAATCACATTTGGGAATGACTAATTGCTTGGAGACGTCCTGCAGTATTAGATTAGATTAAGTGGCTACCATCCAACGGAGCGCCAGTAGATTAGATTAAAAGACTCAACTCCACAAAAACTCCAACGTAAGTCTCAGTTAGCTCCCACGTGGGGTTGTTGAGTAAGTGATTGTCTGGGTAACTGATTTAATTTAAACCAATTCATTGAAGATTCTGGAGAAAATTCCGAAAGGTGCTCACAAACACACGGGCGAATTGTTACGCATTCAGGATTTCCAGGCAGATGGGCAGGCATCTAACCACGATACGGCCGCAGCGATAAACTGTATTGTCAGGTCAGCTCTTAGAAACATGCTTGAATTGCGTCAAGTTAGTTGACGGACTTATGATAGAACTTTTTGAGGGCGTGGTTTTATATATGATTTACACACAAAACGTCCGAAACAAGTGTAATTTTTTTTTTTCAAATGCTGTTCAAGTAAAATATAGTTAACGTATGGTAAACTATGGTAAACTTTCTGGAGTCAATAGATAGTATAGTATTTCAGCCATCTAATACTAGCATTTTATTTCTGATTTGGTGTCCATTCAAGCAGCATGACTATCAAGTTCAAGATAACAGAGGACTTTCTCCGTGACGTCACAAAACCAGTGCCAGACATTGTTGAGTATCCTTCATTCCATGCGTATTCTCTGATAGGACCTTCTTCGTGACGTCGCAAAAGCAGCCCCCAGGCATTGTTGTGTAGCCGTCATTTAGGAAAAGTCTACAGTGCATAGACTGCTGCCTCATGCGGTATAAAATCAACTGTTACCATGAACAGGACGCGCTCATTAATTACCTTAATAAAATACTCTCAGTTATCTCGAGCGCATGAACACGTCAGTAGTTATAAGTGAACTGAAACGCAAATTAGTGAAGGAATTAGATAGGACATAATTAGCGGTGGGGCAGGGGTTGACCGGAGTCAGCAGCGGGAGGTGGGCGGTGCGGAGAGTAGCGGAAGGTGAGCGGCACAAAGGAACTGAGGTGGCTCATTCGGACGGAAGGATAGCTTTCGGATTATTCATAAGGTTTGTTAATAGGTTATATATTTTTATTTACATATAGGTTTTTGCATTTCAATGTTGGACATACTGTATTGTAATTTCTGTTGCATGTCATGTTGCATGTATGCATTTTCTATGCTGCTCCTCTGAATGTTTAGGGGTATTGATAACATACATTTATAAGGTTATTTCTATTGATAACAAATCTGACAGTTACAAAATAATTTACATGCAGTATTGAAGGTTAAAACTTTGATTATCATATGAATATAAGTGTATCAGGTATGAATTCGCACAATTTCATGGATTCTTGGGTATGTCTCAAAAAAAGTTTGATTGACCATGCACCTTACATTGTTGTGTAGGATTTATCTTCTGGGGTAGGATATGCCGCATACCATACTTAATCAATATCAATTGGGGTAGAATAGAGAATCTTATTTAGCTTTTTCTAACCGTTATTCGTTTTGACTGATCATCATATGAATATTAGTGTATCAGGTAAGAAGAGTTCGCTTAATTTCATGGATTGTTGGATATAAATTAGCTTACCTGGATGTAACGATCCAAAATATTGGTATGTTTTACCTCTCGACATTGGATTTGGGTCCGGTTCATGAACAACTTATTTAATGTATAGTCTGCTCACATTACTGAACTTGTAATAATAACTAAACCGATCTCAATGGACAAGTATTTGTTTTTTCGATGAGACTGGGGACCTTTCGGTCAAATGTCAGTACTCTTGCGCTCTGTTATTGGTTACTCTAGCAGTAACTACTTCCCTCGTTTTCTCTGGCCTCGAGCTATCGCACTAATAGGAAAAATATACCAAATAAACAGATGACTGAAACATTGCTTCAAAAGGAGAACGAACCCATAGTTATCTCATACAGTTATAGGAATTTTTAGGATATTTTAGGTTTGCATCTTCCATGTAGCACAATTTTTTCTGGCAGAATTGCTCGCTTATTACATCATTTTGGTATTTTATATGCATCAGATTTTGTATATACTATAGCGTGTTCGTGTTGAAGTATTCCACACCATTTACTATAGGTTTCACCGTATGTTGCTTGCATGTCCTGGTATCTTATTCACGTCAGTTGTTTAGTTGGTTACATGTTTTTTTGCTCGTTCGTCACGGTTTTTAATGTATGTTTAGGGTATGATTGAGAATTGATCTTCTTGTTTTATTATAACACGAGAGTTTTAGTATTTGACTTTCAGTTTTGTATGTTCTCGGTACAGTTTACATCTTCGATGCAAGGTATTGGGTATTTTTTACAATATCGGAATATTAGGATATATTACGTTTGTATCTGCAATGTAGAACATTATTTCAGGTATAATTTAGTTACAGGTTGTATATCTTTATTGTTTCATATATATTTTTTTACATCCTGGCAATGTCTGACGTGGATACTATAGATATTGCTGTTAGCTTATTGAATGTTTATTGTCGGACCATACTTCAATGTTTAGGAGCTTGAGAGTACCCTAGGCAAAAGTTCGTTGCGTTTACGTTTATTTGTATAAGTAGATGGATTTACTATGATGGATACCATTGTGTATTACAATTTTTAATGTAAATTAGAGCAGAGTAGAAAATTACTTTGTTATTTATTATTGTTGTACTTTTTTTTCACGATAATCATAGGAATGTATGTTTAAGAGGTGTAAATCCGTACTGCATCTTTGTGGAATTTCATCACTGAACCCTAGCAAGACGATTTACTGGATGTATGGGCCCTGGTGTAGAGGTGGCCTACACTTTTTGGTGGTCATTTGGAATTCATCCATGTTCAACGTGATTTTGTAAGTTCTTGTGGATGTCGGTTTAAAGTTCCATTGGTTTGGTAGAGAGGTTATCCTACAAGCTGGTAATCGTTGTAGTGGCTTACTTAGGTCATCAGTGAACTGATGCCCAGATTTTTATGGCCACACTCTTTGAGACTCATTTCAGCCCCATTTTGACCACTGTACCTGTGTATAGATTCTTGGTTATGTCCAGGATGGGACTTTTCTCGACGCTGTTCAGAGACGATGGACTAAACAGATGCATGGTATGTATGTCTGAGGTGTTGTACCACGACTGGGTGTTACCTTTAATTTTTTTTATATATATCAGTGGTAGATTGCTGAGAGGTGACCTAATAAAGCATTGCAGAGTTTTTTGTTATGACACGGTGGGTTTGATTTGTTCTACTAGAGACATAATATCTTAGTTGGTATTGTAGTTTGTTATAGATTTGAACAGGTATCGTAGTAAAAATAACATTACTCCAATGAACTCAGTGTTAAATGTCAGATGTTTTCGGTATGGCTGTTATGTTAGTATATGATCTTAGTCATAAACCAGATCACGTGGGATATTGGAGTGGGATTTATCATCTGGGTGTGGTAAGATACACCGTACATAATAGTTAATAATTGTCGGTTATGGTGGAGAAATTAATCTTATTTAGCTATTTTATAGTTGTTGTTGTATGTTTTGATTGATTATTAGAGGAATATATCTGTATTTGATATAAATTCTCCAAATTTCATGGAATGTTGGGTAGAAAATAAGCTTAATTGGATGTAATGATCCAAAATATTGATTTATATTACCTCTCGACATTGGATTAGGGTACGGTTCTATATCGTCTTGGAGAACTAATCTATCGGATTTGTGTAGAGTGTTAGTGTTGAAAATTTTCAATATTTATTGTACATCTCAATTATGTTATCCGCTCGCATGTCTTTACTAGATGCTTATTCCCGCAAGTCTTACTTTTATAAATGTTTGTGATCCGTTTGCAGTTTGTACACTTAGAAGTTATTGATTAATTCAGGAATTGTTATGAGATTGCGTTCCTATTCAGAATATCTGACTTTTTCAAGCATTCACCAGATCCACTGTAGCATTTTCACTATAGAGGGTCAGTAAACTAAACCCATCCCAACCTAATCTAACCAAGGAATATATTTGCCCTCGTTTGCATACTTATGTTAGGTATTTCTTCATTGATTTAAGCTTTATTCATATCAAATCTACCCACTTGACTCTGTATTTTTATCAATCTTTAGCAGATAGTGGGCCTACATATATCTATATTTTTCACTTTGCTTGTTACAAGTCCAGTAATATCGATTAATTTTCAAGTAATGTTATGTGATCGCTCGTTAGTAGACTGTCAAGTTCAGAACGTTTATGTAAGCTTACCGCATATAGCAGTGATTGTTACGGGTTTTAAAGCGTTAGCAAGTTTTATGGATGGTTTTACTGTTAGAATAAGATTTTTTGTTGTAATGTTGGATGTGTTGCTGTTGGAAACCGTGAAAATTTACGTTAGGATAATAGTATTGAGCCCAGCCACTTCAATGCGGTCGGGGGGAGTATTATCTTCCCCGCAATTTTGTATGACCGGATTACTGCTCTTCCGAAAGTATCTTGCAGAAAAAGAGCGGCTGGGTAAACACTTCGGCGCTGCAGACGGTGGTTTTGGGAATTCAGTTCATGACGGGGAAATGGAGCGGCCTGGACTCGGAAGAGGTCAGCAGCAGCAGTAGCCTAGACTCAGGAGAAGGAGACCCACGGGGACATCTCCGGAGTAGACACGCATCAGTTCCGATGAAGCGGTCTGACTCTTAATCACGAAATCATCGTTTCTTGCAAAAGGAACTACGTACTGACACGCTGTTGGAGTAGGGTAATCACTGCCAACCGATTTGGATACGGTGCCCCTGAAAGTCGCCGCTGCGACCTTGTAACTACGTACGAGCATGTGGATGGAGTGGTTAAACCACTGCCGACCGTCCTGGATACCGTGCCCAAGCATATGGAATGTAAGTCGAGGTGTCCGTACTTTACGCCGTTACTAGCTCCGGAAGTTCCAGCTCGGGTCTAATCCATAATCAGCCAGTCCCTGTGATAAATTTGTAGAGTAGCGTCTTATTAAATAATTGATAAAATTTACAATTTAAATACTTAATCGATAATTAACGAATATTTAATTGATAATGGATAAATACTCAATTGATAATTAACGAATATTCAATTCATTATGGATGAAATACTCAAATGATAATTAACGAATACCTAATTGATAGTTAATGAACACATTATTGATAATTGATGCAAGTTAATTGGTGATTTGAAGTCGATTCTTATTTGAGAGTCTATTTTAGTGTACTTCTTGAATTCCTATCGGGAAGATAACGGATATTTGATATCAAATTAAATTCACTATATTAAAGCTAAATATTTTTAGTAGCTGTTCTACATTAGAAGCTATATGTAGCGCGAAAACGCAAATGCGAAGGAATTAGATAGGGATAAATAGAGTTAATTTTCAGTCTAGGGAGTTTGCGCCCCACATTTTCACGGACGACCGGAGTCGGGCAGGCCGCTAACGGGTGACTCATTCGGATGGACGGACGGACAGCGTTCGGATATACATTGGCAAGGTTTATGTTCTGAACATTTTCCATTATATTGTTTTTTGATGGTTATTGCATTTATATATATGTTTTTTCTTCTTTAGATGGTTGTATTGAAGTACGCTTGGTTCCCTTCGGTTCTGGTAGGGGTAGTGTTATAACAAGTTTCTGGAGGGGTGAGGTGTAGGGATCCCCTAGGCAAAAAGTTGGATGCGCTTTGACAAATTAGGTGAGTTTGCTCCTATCAGTTATTTGAATTGTATTTTCCCCATGACTAATTTGTCATTATTTCTATGTTTTGAGTGAATGTTTCATTATATATTTATGTCTGGATTTTAATTCTATATATTTTTTTCTGTACATATATGTTTGTATTCTTATCTAGTTGGGGCATAATTGACTCATTCGGAGGTTGTTTGGTGGGGTAATAGCCTGATATTGAATTTCAGGCAATGTTCTGTGTATTTTCTAGTCGCTTATTTCATCTGTATATAATATCTAGAGGAATAGTGTAGTTTAATAGTTTGGCAGTTGGCGATTTGATGTTTATATTTTGGGTTGATGTTGCAGCTTCGTTACGAGAATCTATTTACCCCATAACGCATTATCTAGTTTTAAATCGGATATATCGGTGTTCCATTGACGCGGTGTTTCAATAGCGAGATTACCTGAACGATATGAATTTATTGTGTGTTATTATATTGTGTTTTGTATACTTAGTAATGATCGTTTGATATTTGTTGAATTTTGTATTGTTTTTGGAATTTTTGAATAGTTATCTCATACAGTTATTTGAATCTTTAGGATATTTTAGGTTTGCATCTTCCATGTAGCACAATTTGTTCTGGCATAATTGGACGGTTATTGCATCATTTTGGTATTTTATATGTATATATGACATTATGTTACGATTAAGCCGTGGTCACTTTGGTTAAAGAAATGTTAATTTAACCTTGTTTTGGACTGAGTTGGAGAGTATTTTCATCAGATTTTGTATATACTATAGCGTGTTCGTGTAGAAGTATTCCACACCATTCACTAAAGGTTTCAGCGTATGTTGCTCGCATGTCCTGGTATCTTATTGACCTCAATTGTTTGGTTGGTTACAGGCTTTTTTTCTCGTTCGTCAAGGTTTTTAATTTAGGTTTTGGGTATGGTAGAGAATTGATCTTCTTGCGTTGTTATAACTCGACAGTTTAGTATGTGTCTTTCAGTTTTGTATGTTCTCTGTACAGTTTACATCTTCGATACAAGGTATTGGGTATTTTGTAAAATATCGGAATAGTAGGATATATTACGTTTGTATCTGCAATTTATAGTGTTTTATATATCTTCTTACATCCAGGTACAATGCTTGACGTGGTTATTAGAGATATAGAAGATCCCATTTGTTACAAAATCGGTTTTGCTGTTACTTTACTGTATATTTATTTTTGAACCATTCTTCAATGTATAGCAGGAGTTAGAGGTGTCTCGTAGGCAAAATCCCGTTGTGTTCATGCCTATTTGTGTAAGTAGACCGATTTACTGTAATGGATACCCTTAGTGTATTACATTTTTTAATTTGAATAAGAGCAGAGTAGAGCATCTTATCTGGCTATTTTTATAGTTGTTGTTGTTGTATGTTTTTTTCCACGCTAATCATATGAATGTATGTTTAAGAGGTGTAAGTCCGTTCTGCATCTTGTGAAATTTTGTCATTGAACTCTAGCAAGCGAACAGTTTACCGTTTTCAGAAGATGATTTACTGGATGGTGGGGGTCCTGGTGTAGAGGTGGTTTACACTCTCTGGTTGTCATTTGGAGTTCGTCTAAGTTCGATGTGATTTTTGTAAGTTCTTGTGGACGTCAATTTCAAGTTCCATGGGTTTGTTAGAGAGGTTATCCGACAAGCTGCTGATCGTTGTAGTGACTTACTTAGGTCGTCAGTGAACAGAAGCTCAAGTTTTTATGACCACACACTCTTTGAGACTCGTGTCAGGCCCATTCTTAATCACTGTGCCTGTGTATAGATTCTTGGTTATGTCCAGGATGTGACTTTGCTCGATGTTGTTCAGAGACGATGGACTTAACGCAGTGGGCTTTGATTTTCTCTACTAGAGGCATAGCATCGATTAGGTCTACGAATTTGTTATAGATTTGTACAGGTATCGTAGCAAAAATAACATTATTCTCATGAACTCGGTGTTGAATGTCAGATATTTTCGGTATGTTTTCGTATGTTAGTATATGATTTTTTCATGAACCAGATCACCATAGGAGTTAATGTGCGGGATTATTTTTATTCAGTATTGATGAATCCAGCAAGATCTGTAATTAATACTAATAACACAGTAATAAACCATGTCAATCCTTAATCAAATGTTTATATTATCCTACAACTCAAAAGTTAAGCAATGAATTGCAAACATCGTGTCAGTCGGAGGTAACATCGAACTGTCGAGATCAGTAGAAGAATATGTTTCACGCGTTGCCATAAACCTATCTTGGGGGGGGGGGGGTGGATGTTCTAGATGTGTAACAGATTGGTAGGATAAAAATCAGAGTCCGATCAGATCTTGCTCAGTCAAGATTGTGATTCTATTGTGGAAGGATGGGGTATAGCTTGAGGCGTCGTTTGTTCGAAAGTAATGGGGTAACGGGGGGTTGTAATCTATGCAAAAAAAAATTGAATAAACATGAATCCACGAGTAATGTGTGGCGACATCTGAGACGAAGTCATCGTCAAGAATATGAAAAAAAAATTAAAAAAAGGCAAATCAACCGTGCAAGTCGTCAAAGGATGTAGTGTCAGGAGATATTGAAGTAAATGTGGTAGACCTGTATGAGACGAAGTGCTCGATTGTGTGAAATTGTATACAAATAAGAAATACTTGTAATATTCAAACCATCTAAGATTGAAAATCTGGCCTCTCTGCTAATGTGGAGGGGTTCATATGTATATATCAATGACTGAAACCCGTACATGAGGTTAGGTTAGGCTAGTTTAGGTTTTTGATAGGTGTGAATAACATGTAAAAGTGATGAAGGATCGTGTCAAATCAAAAATCAGGGAATCGTATGAAAAAATAGCTATAACAATCAATTAACGATGAAATTATCTATGAAAACGGATGATATCTGCTAAATCAAAATTGGAAGTGTGTATCAAAACTGCAAAGGATAGATCAAAATTTAGGGTCAAGGGGAGATATTTGCTATGCATTAATCCTAAAACACTAAAAATCATGTGCAAGCATGAAAAGTCGAGCGTAAATACATAATTTCTTGGATAAAAATAGGTTAGGTTAGGTTAGGATGATTAGTTTTTTTAACATAACATGCCGTGAAGCCGTGAATAAGTATCATACGTAAGCAGGAAATCTCTAAAGATGACACATAATTCTTGGTTAAGTTGGTTAGGGTAGGATGACTAGATATTTTAACCTAACATGACGTAAAGCTGCTCCACATTAAATATCTTGTAACAAAAAAACAAGGGATTTTATTCTAAAGAGGTAAAAATGTCTCAGATGTTAACCGATCCTGTATATGCAAACAAAATGTGTGTGTTTGTCTACATTATACCGGCATTAACCATGTATACGCCTACATTATACCGGCATATGCCAACATATGCCGGCATATGCCGGTATCAACCGTGTATGCGCCATACATTATATCGGCATATGCCGGCGTCAACCGTGTATACGCTATACATTATATCGGCATAAGCCGACATCTGCCGGCATATGCCGGCATCAACCGTGTATACGCCATACATTATATCGGCATATGCCGACACATATTCATTGATATTTGATCAATGTTGTTGTACATTGACATATATTTCGCTAATTATGTACCTTAGACATGATTTATATCCAAGATCTTGTTGACTGCGGACCTTACATAACAAATCTGTTGTAAGTATGTTAGAGTGAATTTATCCTATATTCGTTATAATAGATGAAAAATGGTAGGAGCAACACATCCAACATTACAACAAAAAATCTTATTCCAACAGTAAAACCATACATAAAACTTGCTAATGCTTCAACACACGTAACAATCACTGAAATATGTGGTAAGCTAATAAAATCACTTTGAACTCGACGGTCTACTAACGAGCGATCACCTAACATTACTTGAAAATTAATCGATATTACTGGACTTGTAGCAAGCAAAGTGGACAAATATGTAGGCACACAACCTGCTAAAGAGTGGGAAAATTCCAGTCAAGTGGATAGATTTGATAAGAATAAAGCTTAAATCAATGAAGAAATACCTAACATAAGTATGAAAACGGGAGGAAAAAATAATCCTTGGTTAAATTAGGTTAGGGCGGGTTAGGTTTACTGCCCCTCTACAATACAAACCTATAGTGAAAATGCTATAGTGGATCTGGTGAATGCTCGAACAAGTCAGATATTCTGAATTAGAACGCAATCTCATAAAAAAACTTGAAATAATCTAAAACTTGTAAGTGTACAACTGCAAACGTATCATAAACATTTATGTAAGTAATACATGCGGGAATAAGCATCTAGTGAAGACATGCGAGCGGATAACATAATTGAGATGTACATTAAAATATTGAAGAATTTTAACACTGGCACTCCACACAAATCCGGTAGATTAGTTCTCCAAGACGACATGAAAAAGGACCCAAATTCAATGTCGAGTGGTAAAATATATCAATATTTTGGATCATTACATCCAATTAAGCGTATTCTGAACCCTACATTCCATGAAATTAGGCAAATTTATATTAAATACAGATATATTCCTCTGATAACCAATCAAAACATCCAAGAACAACTATAAAATAGCTAAATAAGATTCATTTCTCTACTATAACCGACAAGGATTAACTATTACTACGGTGTGTCCTACCACACCCAGATGATAAATCCTACTCTAATATACCACGTGATCTGGTTCATGACTAAGATCATATACTAACATAACAGCCATACCGTAAATATCGGACATTTAACACTGAGTTCATGGGAATAATGTTATTTTTACTACGATACCTGTTCAAATCTATACCAAATTACATAACCAACTAAGATATTATGTCTCTAGTAGAACAAATCAAAGCCCACAGAGTCATAAAAACGAACTCTACAATGCTTCATTAGGTCACTTCTCAGCAATCTACCACTGATATATAATAAATTTCAAAGGTAACACCCAGTCATGATACAATACCTCAGACATACATACCATGCATCTGTTTAGTCCATCGTCTCTGAACATTGTCGAGCAGTCCCATCCTGGACATAACCAAGAATCTATACACAGGTACAGTTGTCAAAATGGGGCTGACATGAGTCTCAAAGAGTGTGGCCATAAAAATCTGGGCATTTGTTCACTGATGACCTAAGTATACCACTACAACGAATAGCAGCTTGTCGGATAACCTCTCTAATAAATCCAAGGAACTTAAAACCGACATCCACTAGAACTTACAAAATCACGTTGAACATGGATGAACTTCAAATGGCCACCAAAAAGTGTTTACCGCCTCTACACCAGGACCCATCCATCCAGTAAATCGACTTCTAAAACGTTGAACTATACTTGCTAGGGTTCAGTGACGAAATTCCACAAAGATGCAGTACGGATTTACACCTCCTAAACATACATTCCTTTGATTATCGTGGAAAAAAATCATACCACAATAAAAAATAACTACGTATATCTTTACTCTGCTCTAATTCACATTAATCTTTTGCCTAGGGTACTCTCTAACTCATAGACATTGGAGTATGGACCAACAATAAACATACAATAAGTTAACAGCAAGACCAAGTTTGTAACAAATCGAATCTTCTACATCTATAAAATCCACGTCAAACACTGCCAGGATGTAAGAAAATATATATCAAACACTAAAAATATACAACTTGTAACTAAATTAAACCTGAGATAATGTTCTTCATTGCAGATACAAACGTAATATATCCTAATATTCCGATATTGTATAAAATACCCAATACCTTGCATCGAAGATGTACACTGTACAGAAAACATACAAAATTGAAAGACACATACTAAAACTCTGGAGTTATAACAAAGCAAGAAGATAAATTCTCTACCATACCCAAAACATACATTAAAAACCGTGACGAAAGAGAAAAAACCATGTATCCAACCAAATAACTGACGTGAATAAGATGCCAGGACATGCGAACAACATCCGCTGAAATCTATAGTAAATGGTGTGGAATACTTCTACACGAACACGCTATAGTATACACAAAATCTGATGAAATTTCTCTTCAACTCAGTCCAAAACAGGGTTGAATTAACATTTCTTTAACTAAAGTAACCACGGCTTAATCGTAACAGAATGTCATATATACTTATAAAATACTAAAATGATGCAATAACCGACCAATTATGCCAGAAAAAATTGTGCTACATGGTAGATGCGAACCTAAAATATTCTAAAAATTCCTATTACTGTATGAGATAACTATGGGTTCTTTCTCCTTTTGAATGAATGTTCCAGTCACTTGTTTATTTTGTATATTTTTTCTATGTGTGCGATAGCTCGAGGCCAGAGAAAACGAGGGAAGGAGTTCCTGCTAGAGTAACGAAGAACAGAGCGCAAGGGTACTGACATTCGACCGAAAGGTCCCCAGTCTCATCGAAAAAACGGATACTTGTCTATTGAGATCGGTTTAGGTATTGTTACAAGTTCTGTAATGTGAACAGACTATACATTAAATAAGTTGTCTTTGAACCGGGCCCAAATCCAAAGTCGAGAGGTAAAACATACCAATATTTTGGATCGTTACATCTAGTCAAGCTAAGTTCTACCCAACAACCCATGAAATTAGGCGAATTCGTACCTGAAACACTTATATTCATATGATAATCAATCAAAACGTATAACGGTAAAAAAAGCGAAATAAGATTCCCTATTCTACCCTAATAGATATTGATTAAGTATTATATGCGGCATCTCCTACCCCAGAAGATACATACCCAAGAATCCATGAAATTAAGCGAATTCATACCTGATACACTCATATTCATATGATAATCAAGGTTTTAACCTTCAATACTGCATGTAAATTATTATGTAACTGTTAGATTTATTATCAATAAAAATAACCTTATAAATGTATGTTATCAATAGCCCTAGACATTCAGAGGAGCAGCATTGAAAATGCATACATGCAACATGACATGCAACGAAATTGCAATACACTATGCCCAGGATTGAAATGCAAAGAAAAACGATATGTAAATAGAAATATGTAACCTATCAACAAACCTTATGAATAATCCGAAAGCTATCCTTTTGTCCGAATGAGTCACCTCCTTTCCTTCGTGCCGCTTGCCTTCCGCTACCCTCCGCGCCGCCCACCTTCCGCCACTGACTCCGGTCAACCCCTGCCCCACCGCTAATTATGCCCTATCTAATTCCTTCACAAATTTGCGTTTCAGTCCAATTATAACTACTC
The DNA here is from genome assembly GCA_016164225.1 of Gammarus roeselii. Taxonomy (NCBI): domain Eukaryota; kingdom Metazoa; phylum Arthropoda; class Malacostraca; order Amphipoda; family Gammaridae; genus Gammarus; species Gammarus roeselii. Next base: position 14,591 of record SDVV010006264.1, read on the forward strand.
TCGTTGCAGTACTATTCCAAACATCATCACCATCTATGGCTCTCAAATACATTTTTTTTGTAAGTGCAGGAATACTTATTTTATAAATTTTTGGCATATTTTCATGCGCACGATTTCAATGATATATCATTATATTATTTCTGTTCAAATTGTTGTGGTTTACCAGTGCTCTGTGATGGCCTTTTGTTCTGTATCTGTTCGCCTTATTAAGAGACTATATCTTCAAATTGAATTACTTCATCTAGAAGCCAAAGTTCCCACTTCAAGAAGTATAAGTAGTGCAGGAAAATAATCCGGCGGCCATGTTTATGAATCAGAATTTCTTGTTGACACTCATCCTCAACGTTGAACAGATTATCTAAATGAATTGGATGAATGGTAAATAAATAAATAATTATTGAAATAATTAATTGATAATTACAATATTAATTCCTACGCAAACGGTATGGTTTTCTTGTTGCACGATGAAACAATACATAAATATACACAAAAAATCTTGAATACGTATAATGAGAAGCTAAGATCATCAAACCTGATTTAGTAACAATATAGAATTCATCATGACTTGTAACTGAGTAAATGTGACCGTGTATGAATGGTAGGTGCTTTTACTTTCATAGCTGAACGCAAGTACACGAAAGATCTAATTTTCGTGACCTTTAAAAATTACAGGTTCACCAACGATCAGTTGGTGAACTCGAAACGTCGAAGATATGACGTGATCAATAAATTTTATAATCATATCTGAATAAATTATAAAATGATCTGTGTAGCCAAATGTTCGTATGGAGGTGGTTTATTTTTATGATTCGTTTTACGTGATAATCGGCATCGTATGTTTATGTTTTGACTGATATGTTTAGCAGCGGGCGGGAACTAAACCAACTTCGTGCTGAGCGTGTGACCATTCACGGTTAACGAAGAAAACATAAGGGGAAACTCATCTGGTGACACATTTCTGAGAAACATAGCGGACACGCAGAGACGCTGCTAGTCCAATGCAAGGCCAGGATCAAATTACCTCTACAGTACAGTACGCGTTTGTGATTACTTGTCTATTTATGTCGTGTGTTCCTCGAACTATCAAGTCTAAGCCCACGCAATCGCTGTATGATGCACATAACTAAAAAATTAGGGATGGGTGAATTAAGGTATCTCCTCAGACCAGGGGGGAGACCGTTACGGGCTTGTTGACACAGTTTACTCAGGTAATGATTAGCATCTTATATTTGATAAAATGAAATAAAACGAGATCAACAAATATTTTTTGCTCGTTATTCATGTGTTTGCGAGTTAGTGACGATACGCCACACTTGCACGTCACAGTTTCGTTGCAACTAGTGCCAAGAACAGGAGCAGTAACAGCTGTTAATCTGCACGGCAGGTTTGCTCATTATTCATGTGTTTGCGAGTTAGTGACGATACGCCACACTTGCACGTCACAGATTTGTTGCAACTAGTGCCAAGAACAGGAGCAGTAACAGCTGTTAATCTGCACGGCAGGTTTGCTCATTATTCATGTGTTTGCGAGTTAGTGACGATACGCCACACTTGCACGTCACAGATTTGTTGCAACTCGTGCCAAGAACAGGAGCAGTAACAGCTGTTAATCTGCACGGCAGGTTTGCTCATTATTCATGTGTTGGCGAGTTAGTGACGATACGCCGCACTTGCACGTCACAGATTCGTTGCAACTCGTGCCATGAACAGGAGCAGTAACAGCTGTTAATCTGCACGGCAGGTTTAACCATAAAAAATAACATCTGCTATATGACCCTATAGTACTCGAGCACATGGGGCAGTATAGACCACTCTCTCTGGAACCTGTTTGGCTGCGCGGATGTAGTCTGGTCCTGCTGTAACAGCAGATTTTCCGGGTTTGACCCTGCCGCCAATGCATCGTTGCTATTTTTCTAGGAGATTAAAAAAAGGGATCCCGTTCTAAGATGTTGCCTCAGCGAATTTGCTTATAAGGCGTGGAAGCAATTCGATAGACATCAGGTTAATTTTTCCTGTACGTCAGTCGGCAGCTTCTTGGAAACGAATGTGCGCATGTAGATCCAGATCCTTGTTCGTATTCTTTGGTGTCGTCAAGGGCAGCATCGCCTAGGTCACTGATGTGTGCTGCTGCTGTTACCAAATGGATGTAGCATACGGAATCAATACATCCTAGCTGTGAGCTTGCACAATAGAGTCAGTGAACGTTCAAGATGAGAGTCTGACATAGGGACGTAAAGCTTAGTAATGTTATACTTCTAGGCAAAAATTATGCAACTCTGATTTGATTTGAGCTTTAGAAGTATTATGAATGGATTCGCGTTTGGACGTAACAGGGGGAAAAGAGAACGGGTGACTTGAATGTGCGCGTAATACAGCATTTATCGGCCCGCATAACAGGGGAAAAAGAGAACGGGTGACTTGAATGTGCGCGTAATACAGCATTTATCGGCCCGTATAGCAGGGGAAAAAGAGAACGGGTGACTTGAATGTGCGCGTAATACAGCATTTATCGGCCCGTATAGCAGGGGAAAAAGAGAACGGGTGACTTGAATGTGCGCGAAATATAACATTTATCGGCCGACAGAAGATGTAGAACACGTGCAAACATCCATAGCACAATTTACCGTGACGAACTGCTCGCACGGTGCTGCTCCGACTTACAGTTGCTGGCATGAATTTTTAATCTTGTTAATAACCATGACAACCATGTCTCAGGTAAACAATAGTGTTGTAGGCCCTTGTGAAAATTGTCACCGATTGTTGTCGCGCAGTGACAGTGGACGTTTTCTTGTTTGGACGATTGTTATAAAAAAAGTTCAGTTACTGAAGGGGGTAGATGAAGGGGCTTTCCCAAGGGAAAACGGAGGGGGCAGTTGCCCCCATCCAACCATGATGTTCGAAAATATAACGGAACACATACTGGACCTCTAAAAAGTCGGATTTTATGCAAGTTAATTTAATGAAAAAACGGCCCTGAGGGTTGGTCCTGAGGCCTGGCAACGCACCTGTGCAGAAACTAAAAAAGAGACAGGATAATGCTGTGCGGTGCGGTACAGTCCCATGTGCAGTAACTAAACCAGCCCACAAGGCGTCCTGGCTGGGCAGTGACACCCCAAGTAGTTCATTTGTCTGTAGGAACGACTCCCCAAAATCCTCACGCGTACACTCTTCAGGGCCGTTTTTTCATTAAATTGACTTTTATAAAATTAGATTTTTCAAATTTATAGTGTGTATTCCATTATATTTTCGGACATCGAGGATGGATGGGGGTAACTGCCTCTCTATTCTACCCTTGGGTACGTCTCTTCCACGGCCCCTTTCAGTAACTGAATTCTATAACAATCGTCTAAATAAGAGAACGTCCTTCACTGGTAAGCTAAAACATTTTCTAACAGTATCTTCTACTTTTCAGAAAAGAGAACACATCTTGCAGTACTCGCATACACGTTGCAGTCGTTGTAATCCATCTTGGTGTGTTTACATCGCCATTGGAGGCGTGTAGCCACTTCTGGCAACCCCATATCCACTAGACAGGGCATGAACAGATCTCACGAGTACTGGCATTGGTTGGCAGGTGCGTGAACACATCTTAGAGTACTGCATTGGTCGGCAGGTGCGTGAACACATCTTAGAGTACTGCATTGGTTAGCAGTTGCGTGAACACATCTTAGAGTACTTGCATTGGTTGGCAGGTGCGTGAACACATCTTAGAGTACTGCATTGGTTAGCAGGTGCGTGAACACATCTTAGAGTACTGCATTGGTTGGCAGGTGCGTGAACACATCTTAGAGTACTTGCATTGGTTGGCAAGTGCGTGAACACATCTTAGAGTACTGCAATGGTTAGCAGGTGCGTGAACACATCTTAGAGTACTGCATTGGTTGGCAGGTGCGTGAACACATCTTAGAGTACTTGCATTGGTTGGCAGGTGCGTGAACACATCTTAGAGTACTGCATTGGTTGGCAGGTGCGTGAACACATCTTAGA
>SDVV010006265.1:0-18576 GCA_016164225.1 Gammarus roeselii
GCCTCCTGCTCCTCCCAACTTCTCCTCCTCGTCTCTCTCATAATCAGGATCGCCTCCGTACACCTCCTGCTCCTCCCAACTTCTCCTCCTCGTCTCTCTCATAATCAGGATCGCCTCCGTACGCCTCCTGCTCCTCCCAACTTCTCCTCCTCGTCTCTCTCAAAATCAGGATCGCCTCCGTACGCCTCCTGCTCCTCCTAACTTCTCCTCCTCGTCTCTCTCATAATCAGGATCGCCTCCGTACGCCTCCTTCGAAAAGGCTGACAATTGGAGAGATTCATTGTCCACAGTTCGATTTCTTAGAAACGAGCCTTTGATGAATTAACCCCAGCAGAACCTTTGTCGGCACAAACTTGTGTCCCGACACGACGACGTCAGTAGCCAACACAAAATGTTATGTTCTCACAGATGCATATTATCGAATGCCAAGTTTTTATCAGTGAAAGGTCGTGCACATAAAAGTGATTGATGTCTCTATTGATTTGTTTAGTGATGAAACACATCGAACGGTGATGACATATCCGCTCGGACATTAATGCATAAAGATGATTATAGTATTCCATAACAACCATCCATTGAAATTATTGAACAACCGCGTTAATTCGAAATGTAACTATGATATTTTCTTCACGAGCAGCCCTAGTGAAATTTTTCACTCGGGTTTGCAATACATCGTGATTTATTTACATTTATAATTTGTCAATATTTGCTTTAAAATGTCGCCTCGTATCTCATTAATTGTATTTTATAATCGAAAGGCCCTTATGCTGGAACTGATCAGTATTATATAATATTTCATCAAACCGATTTGTCTAAAACTATTCAAGTTAATCCTACCTGGGGAATGCCGATTAGGATTTCATTCTGTACTTGGAATTCTGTATCACGCGTCGTTCAACGTTCCTTATATATTTTAGTTCTGTAGACGTGCTTCACCGGCGGTCTGCATGTTACAGTGGCCTGTTGCATCAGCTGCTGTAGCATTTCATCAGCTATTGCAGCATTGTATCAGCTGCTGCAGCATTTCATCAGCTGCTGCAGCATTGCATCAGCTGCTGCAGCATTGTATCAGCTGCTGTAGCATTGCATCAGCTGCTGCAGCAGTGTGTCAGCTGCTGCAGCATTTCATCAGCTGCTGTAGCATTTCATCAGCTGCTGCAGCATTGTATCAGCTGCTGTAGCAGTGGGTCAGCTGCTGAAGCATTTCATTAGCTATTGCAGCGTTGTATCAGCTGCGCAAGCATTGCATCAGCTGCTGCAGCATTGTATTAGCTGCTGTAGCATTGCATCAGCTGCTGCAGCAGTGTGTCAGCTGCTGCAGCATTTTATCAGCTATTGCAGCATTGTATCAGCTGCGCAAGCATTGCATCAGCTGCTGCAGCATTGTATTAGCTGCTGTAGCATTGTATCAGCTGCTGTAGCATTGCATCAGCTGCTACAGCATTGTATCCGCTGCTGTAGCATTGCATCAGCTGCTGCAGCATTACATCAGCTACTGCTGCAATGAATCAGCTACTGATGACTCTCAGCATGGCATTAGACTCAATCATTCCTGTCCTACGAACCTGGTGCTTGTTTTTCCAGGATATAAGTAAATTCCACAACGCATAATCTCCGATCGACATCATTTACCTAGTCTTTCCAAAGGCCTTCGATAAGGGCCCTCACATACGCTCCGTAAGTAAATTGCACAGCATCGGTATTCGAGGCGAGCTAAGTAACTGGATAAAATGCTGGCTCACGACCGACGGCAGCTTGTTGTACTTAACGGAGCTTCCTCCAATTGGGGTTAAGCAACAAGCAGCGTGCCTCAAGGATCCGTGTTATGTCCAGTTTTCTTCATAATATTCATAAACGTCTCGAAAGTAACGTACTCTCTAACATTAGCAAGTTTGCAGCCTATACAAGGGCAATAGGAAAAAAAAACTTGAGTGTGAGCAGATTCAATTAGAGGTGAACTAAACTCTTGATTGGTCAGAAAAGTGGCAAATGAAATTCAATGTCGACAAGTGTAAAGTTATGCACATTGGACATCAAAACCCTAAGCACGAATATTCAATGTCTGGAAAGAAACTGATTCCTGTCACCGAAGAGAGAGATTTAGATGTCATCATTAGTAACGACTTAAAAAGCAGCAAGCAATGTAACGTTGCTGCTAAAATAGTTAATACAATGCTTGGCATGATACCCCGCACAATCTCCTACAAGAGCAAAAGCAGAATTATCAAGTTATATAATGCATTTATACGACCGCACCTTGAGTATTCCGTCAAATTCTGGTCTCCATGCCTCAGACAAGACGGCGGGTTGCATGTTCTGTTAGCCCACTGCATCAGCTACTGCAGCATTGCATCAGCCACTCCAGCATTGCATCAGCCACTGCAGCATTGCATCAGCCACTGCAGCATTGCATCAGCTACGGCAACAGTACATCAGCTACTGCAGCATTGCATCAACTCCTGCAGCATTATGTCAGCTACATCAGCATTGCATCCGCTACTGCAACAGTGCATCTGCTACTGCAGCAATGCATCAGCAACAGCAGCATCGCATCTGATATGGCAGCATTGCATCAGCTACTGTAGCATTTCATCGGCTACTGCAGCGTTGCATCAGCTACTGCAGCATTGCATCAGCCACTGTAGCATTGCAACAGCCACTGCCACACAGGCATACCTGTACTTTGTCTCTTAGGATCAATACAAAAACAGTTGTTCGGAAAATATGATAATAGTTTACACTTAAATCATCATTGATTGAACACTCTGGTGTATATTAGTCACAACGTAAAACCAGATTCTTTTTAAGCTAATATTCTTTCAAAATTTCACCGTCCGTTTTAATTAAAATTGCTCCCCTTTCGTAATGTTACTTTCCCGCAGGGTCAAATCAATCAATCAGATGCTGGTAATTTCCCACATTCCCGCACTCTGCATATCATTACTTTCTTAAGGCAGTCTGGTTGTTAAACTATTGGCGTTTCCTCTTTGCATTACATCTTTCCTCCCCTCACTCCCACTCGTCCCCCCCACCGCCACCCCCAGTCGTCACTTTTCCCTCCGCCCTTATTTCCAAGGAGTTCTCGTCCTCCCGTGCATCTTGGATAATTCCACCTTTGACGGCTCCTGAGGCAACCTCTGAGGCCGCTTGAAATTTCCCCACCTAGGGAAGGTCCCTGAAACAATATCAAGGTAGCAGGTAACCTCCAGCTCACGGAGTGTTCTTGCGACAACTTCCGAAGCAACAATGAACCTCCCACAGTGAGGGTGTTACTGAGACTATCCAACTTTGGGAGATTTTCTGAGTCAAAATCCAATCCAGAAACAACTCTCGAACCTTGGGTGGGCTCCTCAGGCCGTCTTCCATGGAGTGAGAAACGTTCTACCACAAAAAAAAATTGCGTTCCAAAATCGATTTTTTTATTGAAGCAATCACAGTCATTGAGGTGATGACCTTTTCCGGTCGTGATTCTATTATTATTTTGGGATCCTAGCAATGGGGTTTTATGGACGACCTGCCAAGTCAATCAAGTGAAGCCTTAAATCAACCATAAATTTACTTAGTATATTGGAGTAGTCTCACTAATCATCAGATGGCGTCTCCAAAGCTCGCCGATACGGAAGTCCCTTCGAGGAAGTATCTCAATAAGCCCTCTCGCAAATACAGAGACACCAAGCGTGAATATGCGTTAACACGTTTGCACTCAGATCCTACTAGTTTCAATTGAGACTAGGAAAATAACGAACAGAAGAGGCCTGGAATTCCTTCCCTCCTGGAGCCAATCTGAGTGGGAACGGAACTTCGATTGGTCGTAAAGTCTGCTTAGTGTCGGAGGGTATCTTATTATCGCCTGTGATGGTCGCCATGAGGTGAGACTAAAAACTTGTTCACCCAAACTGCAGAATCAAAGAGAGACCCAGGGGCTTACACTACATTGCTTACACTGCTTCAGGCTCCACGAAGACTGCTGTGCATGAACTTGTACTTTCATACGTTTAATAATATCTCCGCTCCAAGCCTTACTACAGCGGGATGGGGCTTTCATTACTTCTCCATGCCAGAAGCGTTACAAGAGCGGGATGGGGGTTTCATTACTTTTCCATGCCAGAAGCGGTAGTATGAGCGGGATGGGGCTTCCATTACTTCTTAATGCTAGAAGCTTTACTATGAGCGGGACAAGGCTCCCATTACTTTCCCATGCCAGAAGCGTTACTAGAGCGGGATGGGGCTTCCATTACTTCCCCATGCTAGAAGCGTTGAAAGAGCGGGATGGGGCTTCTAATACTTCTCCATGCTAGAAGCGTTACTATGAGCAGGATGGGGCTTCCATTACTTCCCCACGCTAGAAGCATTACTAGAGCGGGATGGTGCTTTCATATCTTCCCCATGCTAGAAGCGTTACTAGAGCGGGATGGGGCTTCCATTACTACACCTTGCCAGAAGCGTTTCTATGAGCGAAAAGGGGCGCTCATAACTTTCTCATGCTAGAAGCGTAACTAGAGCGGGATTGGGCTTCCAATACTTCTCCATGCCATAAGCGTTATTATGAGCGGGATGGGGCTTCCATTACTTCCCCACGCTAGAAGCGTTACTAGAGCGGGATGATGCTTTCATTACTTCCACATACTAGAAGCGTTACTGTGAGCGGGATGGGGCTTCCATTACTTCCCCATGCTAGAAGCGTTACTGTGAGCGAAATGGGGCTTCAATTACGTCCCATTGCCAGAAGCGTTACTATGAGCAGGAAGGGGCGCTCATTATTTTCCCATGCTAGAAGCGTTACTATGAACAAGAAATATGGCTCATGTAAATCAGCGACTTTGACCACAAAACATTGAGTCCGTCGTGGAAGAATTTTCTTCGAGAATTGTGTAATGAGTTTGTAATTCATGCATTGTTACTGAATTTGTAATTCCCTCTCATGATTAGAATTTTCAGTAATATTCAATTCACTGCATTCAAATGCCATTCTATGTGGAGGAAAGCACTTTTCAATTCAAATTAAAGGAATGGTGAACAATCGTTTCGTACAAACTTACCCAAACCAGAAATATGAATCCCTGTTCACCCTTTATGAAATAAGGTAGCCTGCATAATTTGCATCACCAGTCACTATCAACGTTGTTTGACGACAATGCACTCGATCTGTGCAGTTTGGCCGAATGTTTGAATTAACGTAGACACGTGTTTACTTTTCTTGACAATCTACATTGCTACGAATAATTATTTAGTTGCGGGGTTTTCTTATGCGCAAAGATTTCCCATAATTTGTAACACTATATTACCTGAAGTCTTGTACCTTCATTTCTATTGTTTTCGAAACGGTTTCAAAGATCGCTGATAATCGAGAAATTACCCCATAGAGAAGAAGAGCTGGAAGTCTCAAGTGGCTATGCAGGTCCCTGAATTTAAAATTTTTTGAAGTTCCATTGAAGTTAACTGCTGACGTTCACAACGGGTTACTCTAAAGAGTGTCAGGACGCTAGGCCGGCTAACATCAATGCTAATGCTGCTTACAATAGAAACTTTTAACATACAAACTTTTGAAACTCAAGCGTTCGTTAGAATGGACGGACTCGCCTTCATCAATGATCTCGTTTAGGAAGGTGAAATCGTCTGGGGAGCGGGAAAAACTGACCTATTCCTCAGACTCTTCTAATAAACATTGTCTGCCTGGTGAACAAATATTTCTCAAGCCGCTGTATTTTTTTCCCCTATATATGTCTATTTCTGAACAAATTTAATCGACAAAACTGCACCTCTTAATGTCAAAACAACATCTTTATGTGTCAAAACTGCGCCTCTCCATGTCAAAACTGCACCTCATGTCGAGTCTGCCCCGTTCAAGGTCGAAACTGCACCTTTCTCTTGTGAAACTGCACCTCTTAATGCCGAAACTGCATCCCTCAATGTCGAAACTGCACCTCTCTATGTCGAAACTGCGCCTATCTATGTCACAACTGCACCTCTCAATGTCAAAACTGTACCTCTCTAAGTCGAAACTGCACCTCTCTATGTCGAAACTGAACCTTTAAATGTCAAAAATTCACCTCTCTATGTCAAAACTGCACCCCTCAATGTCGAAACTGCATCTCTCTATGTCAAAACTGCACCTCTTTATGTCGAAACTGCACCTCTCAATGTCAAAACTACACCCCTCAATGTCGAAACTGCACCTCTCTATGTCGAAACTGCACCCCTCAATGTCGAAACTGCACCTCTCTATGACGAAACTGCACCTATCTATGTCGAAACTGCACCCCTCAATGTCGAAACTGCACCTCCCTATGACGAAACTACGCCTATCTATGTCGAAACTGCGCCTGTCTATGTCGCAACTGCACCTCTCAATGTCAAAACTGTACCTCTCTAAGTCAAAACTGCACCTTTCTATGTCGAAACTGCACCTTTCAATGTAAAAACTGCACCTCTCCATGTCAAAACTGCGCCGCTCAATGTCGAAACTGCATCTCTCTATGTCAAAACTGCACCTCTCTATGTCGAAACTACAGCTCTCAATGTCAAAACTGCACCTCTCTACATCGAAACTGCACCTCTCTATGTCGAAACTGCACCCCTCAATGTTGAAACTGTACCTCTCAATGTCGAAACTGCACCTCTCAATGTCAAAACTGTACCTCTCTAAGTCGAAACTGCACCTTTCTATGTCGAAACTGCACCTTTCAATGTCGAAACTGCACCTCTCTATGTCGAAACTGCACCCCTCTATGTCGGAACTGCACCTCTCAATGCCAAAACTGCACCTCTCTAAGTCGTAACTGCACCTCTCTATGTCGAAACTGAACCTCTCAATGTCAAAACTGCACCTCTCTATGCCGAAACTGCCCCTCTCGATGTCAAAACTGCACCTCTCTAAGTCGAAACTGCACCCCTCTATGTCGAAACTGCACCTCTCTATGTCGAAACTGCACCTTTCTATGTCGAAATTGCACCTCTCAATGTCAAAACTGCACCTCTCAATGTCAAAACTGCACCTCTTTAAGTCGAAACTGCACCTCTCAATGTCAAAACTGCACCTCTCTGTCAAACTGCACCTCTCTATGTCGAAACTGCACCTCGCTATGTCGAAACTGCACCTCTCTAAGTCGAAACTGCACCCCTCTATGTCGAAACTGCACCTCTCAATGTCATAACTGCACCTCTCTAAGTCGAAACTGCACCCCTCTTTGTCGAAACTGCTCCTCTCAATGTCAAAACTGCACCTCTCTATGCCGAAACTCCCTAAGTCGAAACTGCACCCCTCTATGTCGAAACTGCACCTCTCAATGTCAAAACTGCACCTCTCTATGCCGAAACTGCACCTCTCAATATCGAAACTGCACATCTCTCTGTCGAAACATCACCCCGCAATGTCGAAACTGCACCTCTCAATGTCAAAACTGTACCTCTCTAAGTCGAAACTGCACCTCTTTATGTCGAAACTGCACCTCTCAATGTCAAAACTGCACCTCTCTAAGTCGAAGCTGCACCTCTCAATGTCAAAACTGCATCTCTCTAGGTCAAAACTGCACCTCTCTAAGTTGAAACTGCACCCTTCTATGTCGAAACTGCACCCCTCAATGTCAAAACTGCACCTCTCTAAGTCGAAACTGCACCTCTCTATGTCGAAACTGCACCTCTCAATGTCAAAACTGCGCCTCTCTAAAACGAAACTGCACCTCTCAATGTCAAAACTGCATCTCTCTATGTCGAAACTGCACCTTTCAAGGTCAAAACTGCACCTCTCTAAGTCGAAACTGCACCTCTCAATGTCAAAACTGCACCTCTCTAAGTCGAAACTGCACCCCACTATGTCGAAACTGCACCTCTCAATGTCAAAACTGCACCTCTCTATGCCAAAACTGCACCTCTCAATGTCAAAACTGCACCTCTCTAAGTCGAAACTGCACCCCTCTATGTCGAAACTGCACCTCTCTATGTCGAAACTGCATTTTTCTATGTCGAAACTGCATCTCTCAATGTCAAAACTGCACCTCTCAATGTGAAAACTGCACCTCTCTAAGTCGAAACTGCACCTCTCAATGTCAAAACTGCACCTCTCTGTCAAACTGCACCTCTCTATGTCAAAACTGCACCTCTCTATGTCAAAACTGCACCTCTCTATGTCGAAACTGCACCTCCCAAAGTCGAAACTGCGCCTCTCTAAGTCTAAACTGCGCCTATCTATGGTCATAGCTGTTGATCATGATATGGAGATTGAGATTGGAAGTTATAGGCTCACAAAATGGCCTCACGGAAGCACTATGGAGCACCAAAACACGCATTCGTGGAATCCCTGCAAGAGAATAAAAGCACTACACAACACTCTCGATCATGCGCATCTGTAGTTAATACGTAAGATGTTCGTCCTTTTTCTTGTGGACGTTTCAATGCATCCCCAAGTGTTCATACTAGCATGTGTTGTTACTTTGAACTTGTGTAGCTCATTGTGGGCCGGTACTTGTTCCAGTAAGGTATCCTTAATCTCTCGTGTAGAAACGTCAGCACCGCGAACATAATCAACAAAAAACATGAATCGCACTCTGAAAACCATGAAAATAGTTTTCCATAAACTGTATTTTTAAGAACTAATTAATCTGCTCTAATGACAATCCTGACCTGGACGCAGTTCGTGTAGGATGGAGTAGGATTTAATGTACAGAAGAGCATTCCTTCAAGAGACTTTCTGAAAGAGGCATGGTACGTATAATGTATATTTTTCGCAGAGTGTATACAAAGCCAATATGTTCTCAAAATACATTTGCTCATCAGTTATGGCTTACAAACAAATATTTATACAATGAAATGGAGAGATTGTGACGAATTATTTGCTTCAATGCAGCGAAAAGAAGGACTCATGCACCCAACATTCTTGTCATCGGTGTTTGGTTCCCAAATAATTTTCCCAAAATTATTTGGGAACCAACAAAGCAAATCCAACCGTTTCTTACACAACTCCCCTACTCCCCTCCTACTCCCCTCCCCCATCCGAAGTAATGTTCCCAGCTGTCGCCAGTGCGCCCTCGGCACAAAAGCCGCTGCATATATGCCCGTTTTCAATTTCCTTCGTTCGATTTATGCTGATTTCACTGGTTCACAAAACTCGCTGCCAAAGAAGACCGGAAATGAAAGAGTTCCTATGAAAGAACTTCCATGAAATATTCTTCCGAAAAACGCCAGTTCAACTTTTTTGGGATATTTAAAGAGCATTGCATAGCACCAGCTTATGAGGCGTCGAATAGCACAAGTTTATAGAGCATTGCATAGCACCAGCTTATGAGGCGTCGAATAGCACCAGTTCATAGAGCATTGCATAGCACCAGCTTATGAGGCGTCGAATAGCACAAGTTTATAGAGCATTGCATAGCACCAGCTTATGAGGCGTCGAATAGCACCAGTTTATAGAGCATTGAATTGCATCAGTTTATAAAGCATTGAATAGCACCAGCTTATAGAGCATTGAATATCACCAGTTTATATAGCATTGAATAGCACCAACTTACAAAACATTGAATTGCACTAGTTTATAGATCATTGAATAGCAACAGCTTATAGAATATTGAATAGCACCAGTTTATAGAGCATTGATTAGCACAAGCTTATAGAGCATTGAATAACACCAGTTTAAAGAGCATTGAATTGCACCAGCTTATAGAGTATTGAATAGCACCAGCTTATAGAGCATTGAATAGCACCAGCTTATAGAGCATTGAATTGCACCAGTTTATAGAGAATTGAGTTGCACCAGTTAATAGAGCATTGAATAGCACCAGTTTATAGAACATTGAATAGCACCAGTTAATAGAGCATTGAATAGCACCAGTTTATAGAGCATTGAATAGCATTAGTTTATAGAGCATTGAATTGCGCCAGTTTATAGAGCATTGAATAGCACCACCTTATAAAGCATTGAATAGCACCAGTTTATAGAGCATTGAATTGCACCAGTTTATAGAGCATTGAATAGCACCAATTAATAGAGTATTGAATAGCACCAGTTTATAGAGTATTGAATTGCACCAGTTTATAGAGAATTGAATAACACCAGTTTATAGAGCATTGAATTGCACCAGTTTATAGAGCATTGAATAGCACCAATTAATAGAGCATTGAATAGCGCCAGTTTATAGAGCATTGAATTGTACCAGTTTATAGAGCATTGAAAAGCATCAGCTTATAGAGCATTAAATAGCACCAGCTTATAGAGCATTGAATAGCACCAGTTTATAGAGCATTAAATAGCAGCAGTTTATAGAGCATTGAATAGCATCGGTTTATAGAGCATAGAATAGCACCAGTTAATAGAGCATTGAATTGCTTCAGTTTATAGAGCATTGAATTGCACCAGCTTATAGAGCATTGAATAGCCTCAGTTACTAGAGCATTGAATAGCACCAGTTTATAGAGCATTGAATATCACCAGTTTATAGAGCATTGAATTGCACCAGTATATAGAGCATTGAATTGCACCAGTTTATAGAGCATTGTAACTTGGTTGGTGCATTGCTGACTCTTTTTGTTTCCATAAAAATTGTACGTAGGGATAGGTAAGTGAATTAATTAATAGGACCGACCTAATGATTTAAAAAATAAAATATGTCTATACGCCCGTACAACAAGATTTTTCTGACACGCACATAAAATGGTTACTGCAACACTTACGTTCAAGGGTAACTTTACCACGTTTTTAACACATACATCATATAGAAACTTTAACACTCACATCAAAAAGGAACTTCAACACTCACATCTGATGGTAACTTTAACACGCTCAATAACACGCACATCAAATGAAAATTTTAACGAGCACATCATATGGTAACTTTAACACTCACATCAAATCGTAACTGTTAGACACATCAAATGGAAACTCTAACACGCACATCAAATGGTAACTGTAAGACGCGCATCAAAGGGAAACTTTAACATGCACATCAATTGGTTGCTGCAAAACCTACATCAAATGGTAACTTTACCACGCACATCAAATGGTAACTTTAACACTCACATCAAATGGAAACTTTAATACTCACATAAAATGGTAACTTTAACAATCGCATCAAATGGTATCTCCAAAACGCACTTTAATACGCACATAAAATGGAAACTTTAACACACACATCAAATTGTAACATTAACACTCCCCTAGAATGGTAACTTCAACACTCTTATAAAACGGTAACTTCAACAGTCGCATCAAATGGCAACTTTAACACACTCTTTAACACGCACATCAAATGAAAACTTTAACGCTCACATGAAATGTAAACTTAACCATTCACATCAAATGGTAATTTTAACATTCGCGTCATATGGTAACTTTAAAATGCTCCTTAACACGCACATCAAATGGTAACTTTAACACTCACATTAAATGGTAACATTAACAATCACATCAACTGGTAAATTTAACACTCACATCAAATGGAAACTTTACCGCTCACATCAAATGGTAACTTATACATCCACATCAACAGGAAACTTTTACACTCATATCAAATGCTAACTCTAACACTCACACCCAATGGTAACTTAACCACGCACATCAAATGGAAATTTTAACACGTACACCATATGGTGACTTTAACACGCACATCAAATGGTAACTTTAACACTTACACCAAATGGAAACTTTACCACGCACATCAAATGGAAACTCTAACACGCACATCAAATGGTGACTTTAACACTCACATAAAATATTTATTTTACCACGCACATCAAAAGGCCAACTGAAAACTTACTGCTAGGAGAATAATTGAAGCATTTTGTAACGAATGCTTTCAATGCGATGACTGAAAGCACTCGTTACAAGCCTCTTGAGTTGCGATCCGATCGTTCGAACGAACTTCCTAATACATCAATAATATGAGTAAGAGATGCAAGGTGATTATAACAACACTCGATTAGTTCAGTATACTGATGAATAGATACAATGAAATGAATTCAATTCGTCTTCTTTTAGATCATCCTGACCTGGCGGTGGGTTTTCAGACGTAACAAATGGAATAACACCGGATATCGTGCTAACTTTATGTTTAAAAAGGTGGCATGACACCGAACATCGTACTCACGGTTAGGGAGGAAAGGTGGAATGACACCGAACATCGTACTCACGGTTAGGAAGGAAAGGTGGCAGGACACCGAACATCGTACTCACGGTAAGGGAGGAAAGGTGGCAGGACACCGAACATCGTACTCACGGTTAGGGAGAAAAGGTGGCATGACACCGAACATCGTACTCACGGTTAGGGAGGAAAGGTGGCATGACACCGAACATCGTACTCGCGGTTAGGGAGGAAAGGTGGCAGGACACCGAACATCGTACTCACGGTTAGGGAGGAAAAGTGGCATGACACCGAAAATCGTATTCACGGCTAGGGAGGAAAGGTGGCATGACACCGAACATCGTACTCACGGTTAGGGAGGAAAGGTGGCATGACACCAAACATCGTACTCACGGTTAGGGAAGAAAGGTGGTAGGACAACGAACATCGTACTCACGGTTAGGGAGGAAAGGTGGCATGACACCGAACATCGTACTCACGGTTAGGGAGGAAAGGTGGCAGGACAACGAACATCGTACTCACGGTTAGGGAGGAAAGGTGGCATGACACCGAACATCATACTCACGGTAAGGGAGGAAAGGTAGCTCGTTGCTTCCAAAAAAATCACATCCAAGGTAAAATTATTGTGATAAAACAATCTTCCAAATTAATTCAGCAGGTTATGAATATGTTTGTGTGTGACTTTGACTTGCTAGAGAAAATATACTAACCCCTACACTGTTCCAACAAAAACGAATAAACAAAAAACTATCCGCCCTTCTACAGTAATCGTTGCGACATTCAGAGACAAATGATGGGATCAACACATACAGAAGTATGTTTTGATGTATAAGACTATCAAGAACTCCAAAACTGTTTCATTCATCTTTGCCGTCCTTGCACTGCCTTCACTGGTAGTCCTGCGGGGTATATCATCACGACCCCTCACTTGTAGCCCGTGACGAACTTCTTTACTGCTCTCACGAGATATATTTTCACAGCTGCTCACTGACAGCCACGCGGGGAACGTTCCATAAAAAAGTCCTCTCAACGCTACCAGAAGAAGTAAACTTGAGAAACTGTCACTTTATAAAGCCCTATTGAGGAAAATATATATTGGTCTGAATGATCACGACAAGAAAAAACGTGACTTCGAAAATTTCCTCAGTGCATTTACGTAGCAAACGATGCCATTAAATATTACCCAGCAAACCAGCTTAGGAGTGGTTACTGGAGAATCGATTTGGCTCTGCCTTGGTTCCAGCCTGTTTTGCCTCCACCCCGTCTTGCCTCCAGCCTGTCATGCCCTGTCTTGTCTCCACGCTGTCCTGTCCTGTCTTGCCTAGACCCTGGCCTGCCCTGCCTTCCCTCCACTCTATCCTGACCTGCCTGGCCTCCACCCTGTCTTGCCCTGTTTTGCTTCCAATCTGTGTTACCCTGCCTTGCCTCCACCCTGTCTTGCATCCGCCTTGTCTGGCCCTGCCTTGCCTTCTCCTTGCCTTGCCTCCCCCCTATCTTGCCTCCACCTTGTCTTGCTTCCACCTTGTCATGCCCTGCCTTGCCTCCCCTTTTCTCGCCTCCAGCCTGCCTTGCCTCTATCCTGCCTTGCCCTGCCTTGCCTCCACCCTGTCTTACCCTGCCTTGCTCCACCCTGGCTTGCCCTCCCCTGCGTCCACCCTTTCTTACCCTGCCCTGTCTCCACCCTGTATTACCCTACCTTACCTCCACCCTGGCTTTGCGTGCATTGCCTCCACCCTGTCTTACCTTGTCTTGCCTTCACTCTGGTTTTCCCTGTCTTGCATACACCCTGTCTTACCCTGCCTTTCCTCCCCCCTGACTTATCTTGTCCTTCCTCCACCCTGTCTTACCCTGCCTTGTCTCTGCCCTGGCTTGCCCTGCCTTTCCTCCACCCTGGCTTGCCCTTCCTTGCCTCCACCCTGGCTTGCCCTGCCTTGCTTCACACCATGGCTTGCCCTGCCTAGCATCCACCCTGGCTTGTCCTGCCTTGCATCCACAATAGCTTACCCTGCCTTGCGTTCACCCTGTCTTACTCTGCTTTACTCCGCCGGGCTTGCCCTGCCTTGCGTCTACCCTGGCTTGCCGTACCTTGCCTTTACTCTGGCTTGCCCTGCCTTGCCTCCACCCTGTCTTGCTCTGCCTTGCCTCCACCCTGGCTTGTCCTGCCTTGCCTCCACCCTGGCTTGCCCTGCCTTGCCTCCACCCTGACTTATCCTGTCCTTCCTCCACCCTGTCTTACCCTGCCTTGCCTCTGCCCTGGTTTGCCCTGCCTTTACTTCAACCTGGCTTGCCCTTCCTTGCCTCCACCCTGGCTTGCCCTGCCTTGCGTCCACCATGGCTTGCCCTGCCTTGCGTCCACCCTGGCTTGTCCTGCCTTGCCTCCACCCTGGCTTGCCTTGCCTTGCCTCCACCCTGGCTTGTCCTGCCTTGCGTTCACCATGGCCTGCCCTGCCTTGCGTCCACCCTGGCTTGTCCTGCCTTGCGTCCACCCTGCCTTCCCCTGCCTTGGCTCCACCCTGTCTTGTCCTGCCATGCCTTTTCCCTGCTTTGCCCTGCCTGGCCTCTACTCTGTCTTGCCTCCGCCCTGTCTTGCCCTGCCGTGCCTCAACTCTGTCTTGCCCTGCCTTGCCTCCAACCTGTCTTGCCCTGTCTTGCCTCCCCGACTCAATTGACAAGATGGAGAAAAAAGAGACGTTCGCAGGAATTGTCAGTCGATGGCGTGACTCAGAACAGAATTGGCAGGACTTCACTGAATAGCAAGTAGGCAACGAACGACTAAGATTAAGGGACAAGACCAGCCAGTCTCGGACCCAAGGATGACAAGGCGCCTATAGTAGGGACGAGAGGCCACGTGACGGATTAGTGACATGACGAGTCTTTCTCGGCCCAAGTGATGACAAGGCGCCTATGGCAGAGACGAGAGACCACGTGACGGAATTGGAACAAGACATGCATGCTTTTTCACCTGTCTGAAATTCACAGAAGTAATAAAGGGCCACCTCAGCTTTTCCCAACGACAGCGACCAAGCCCTGAATGAGGGTTTACTCTGATCTTCCCAAGCTCGAATAACTGAGCTGAGAACTGAAACTCATCTCATTCGTTTAGAATCAAATCAAGATATATTTATATTCAGATAGGATTTCCTGTGACACTCTTGATTAACTTCCTTACAATTATCAAAACGACGTTCAAACAAATAAAATGCTTTTGAAAAAGTTGTAATAATGACTTTGAAGGTAGTGGACAAATGCAGAGCTACAAAATTCTGCGAATTTTGAAACTGTGAACTTATGTATTTTGGAATCTGCTCGTGAAAAGATGAGTGCACAGCATAAACAATAGGATTAGAGGGCAGCTGCAACTGCTCTAGAGATGTTGATGCAATACTATATCAAATTTCGTTTTGAGTGCATTTCGTAGTAAAACAATGAAACAATGTGTCTCAACAATTTCCTCTACCCAGTCTCAAAGGTTCATTGAAAAGCTACTACAATAGTTCGCGGCAAAGTGTAGGAGCAGAACTCAATAATTCTGTCGCTGCTGCTGCGATTGTCCTCTTTACTTTCTTTCATTCTTTAGAAACGATGAAACGAGTATCTGCTGTTGGAAAAAATCAGTATGATGATGACGTGTTTTTTAGAGAATTCAATCCTACTTCAATATACAATAAATGGTAGGGTATATTTTTGACCACTCGTTTCTATTTGTTGAGTCCCGTCAGAGTGCCGTCAGTTCTCCAGAGATGTCCCTCCTACGGGACACCATTGTCGGCCAACAGCCGTCCAGGACAGGCCCTTCAACCCGACATCACGGCCGCCGAAGAGCTCTCCTCGGTAGGTTTTCTATCAGACGCCACTGCAGCTCAACAACTCTCTAGGGCAGTCCCTCCTACCAGACCCTGCTGCCGTCCAACAGCCCTCCAGGACAGGCCTTCCAACATGACATCACCGCCGCCCAGCAGCTCTCCTCTGCTGGCTTTCTACGAGCACTGATAATCCCTGATAGCCGTCCAGAGCCAGCCCTTCTACCGGACGCTGCAGCCGTCCAACAGCTCTCTAGGGTAGGCCCTCCAACCAGACCCTGCTGCTGTCCAACAGCTCTCCAGGACAGGCCCTCCAACCTGGCAGCACCGCCGCCCAGCAGCTCTCCTCTGCTGGCTTTCTGCCAGCACTGATAATCCCTGATAGCCGTCCAGAGCCAGCCCTCCTACCGGACGCTGCTGCCGCTCATCAGCTCTCTAGGGAAGGCCCTTCTACCAGACACCGCTGCCGTCCAACAGCTCTCTAGGGCAGGCTCTTCTACCAGACACCGCTGCGGCCCAACAACCATCCAGAGCTGGCCCTCCTGCCAGTTACTGATGTCGCCCAACAGCCCATCAGAACAGGCCTTCCTAACAAACACCGCTGTCGCCTCACAGCCCTGCAGATCAGGTTCATCTAACAGATACCACTGTCGCCCATCAGCCATCCAGAAGAGGTTCTCCTAACAGAAACCACTGTCGCCTAACAGCCCTGCAGAAGAGGCCCTCCTACCAGATACCGCTATAGCCCAACAGCCCTAGGGAACAGACCCTCCTACCAGACACCGCTGTCGTGCACCAGTATTCCAGAACAGGCGCTTCTACCAGACACCGCTGTCGTGCAACGGCATGTCGACGATGCACGAGTCTGAAGCAACAATATTTGCCCTCAAATAATAAGGGAGCCTATCCGAGGCAATCAAGGGGAGGAAAACACGGGCATCAACAGTGGCGTCCATTGCCAACACTCGTCAGTGGTTCCACCGCTTGCTTTATTGATTAACGTTAAGAGCATTAAAGATAATAAACGAGTCGTGAATAACTGAATCGTGCACGTATAATTATTGCTTAGAGCAATATTAGCAGTATATTAGTCCTAAATATATGAATGAATGAGTTATAAAGAACACTCTCGGTTGTGTATTATGAATTAAATTCAATTCCCTTATAATATTCTGTTTACGAATGTATTCTGTTCCAAAATGTATCGTCAATGTAACAGGTAATGATATATAGATTATTCGCTATTTAACTTCGTAATCCCACTTACATACATATTTTCTTACAATGTACCCATAGGTATGAATTCATCTCTGAGTATTTCAATGATCATTGATCAAACGAGAGTAAATATTTCAAGATTATCTATTGCGTTGTTTTGAAAATAAATTATATCGTGTACGATTGCATCCAGTACCTCTAGGAATGCAACCGCTCTGCGCAAAGACCAGAACTCTCCAGTTCGTTCCTCACCAGTCCATTCCTCGCCTGACGATTCCTCACCAGACAATTCTTCACCAGGCCATTCATCACCAGACTATTTTTCACCATGCCATTCATCACCAGACGATTCTTCACCAGACTATTCTTCACCAGGCTATTCCTCACGATTCTTCACCAGACGATTCTTCAATAGGCCATTCTTCACCAGACGATTCTTCACCAGGCCATTCCTCACCAGATGCTCGCCCATTCTTCGCATGGTCATTCTTATCCAGTTCACTCCTCACCAATCCATTCCTCTCCAATCCATTCCTCAGCAGTTCATTCTTCACCAGTTTGTTCCTCACCAGTACATTCTAGAAGAGTCCATTCCTCACAAGTATATTTCTCAATAGTTCACTCCTCTCTAATTCATTCTTCAACAGCCAATTCCCGAACTGTCAATTTCTAAACATTCTAATCCTCCCCATTCCATTCCTCACCAGTCCATTCCTCATCAATACATTTTGCGACAGTTTATTCCTCAGTTGACGTTTTCTTGGCAATTCATTCTTACCATGCCCATTCTTCATCATATCGTTCCCCGCCATTCCATTCCTGACCCCTCAGCTCCCTACAAGTTCATTCCTCACCAGTTTATTCCTCTCGTCTGCTTTTCACCAGACTATTCCTCTCACAATCATTTCTCACCAGTCCATTCCTCGCCAGTCCATTCATCACCAGTCCATTCCTCAAACAGTCCATTCCTTGCCAGTATTTTCACCATCCGATTCAATAATTCCTCTTGCCTCCGACGCTCTTCACTGGAAGCCCACTCTATCGCTATCCTTGCTTTCATAGTCTTATTTGCCAAGATTGAGTCTCAACGACATCATGCAAAATGTTGCTCTCTTGTAACAACATTTCAATAAGGCACGTTTTCGCCTTCAAAAGATCCATTGCGCCATGAGACATTTTATACTGAAACAAACACAGCCTGTTTCTGTGCAGGAATGAGCGCCGCCCAGCATACCTGCGAAATAGGCTAGCATGTTTGAAAGACGGTTCAACTAGTTCTCAAAATGGGTCAACATGTTGACGAGTATGTGCAGAGCACTGTGAAGATGTGCCCCATATAGCTGGTAAAGGAACGCTGCGCGTTCACGTCAGGTATGTTCAGGCGTGTTAGGACGACTTGTTTATGACAACATTGTTCAGAAGGAGCTTTCAAGTAAAACGAAAGTCAATAAAGCTCTATTAACTGTAGAAGCACCGCTATTATATATATA
>SDVV010006266.1:0-18574 GCA_016164225.1 Gammarus roeselii
TACTGCTAACCTAGTTTCAATGATGCTATTGTTTCTCGTAGCAGTATACAGCATAGAATAGTAAGCAAGCCTGCGGTACTGCTAACCTAGTTTCAATGATGCTATTGTTTCTCGTAGCAGTATACAGCATAGAATAGTAAGCAAGCCTGCGGTACTGCTAACCTAGTTTCAATGATGCTATTGTTTCTCGTAACAGTATACAGCATAGAATAGTAAGCAAGCCTGCGGTACTGCTAACCTAGTTTCAATGATGCTATTGTTTCTCGTAGCAGTATACAGCATAGAATAGTAAGCAAGCCTGCGGTACTGCTAATCTAGTTTCAATGTACTGTCCGGTTTCAGACTGCGAGCCGCTGCAATCCTTCAAATGATGTTGCTTCATTCTACATCTGCCGTGTTTTCACCATGCTAGTAGGCTAGTTGTTTGGTCTAGTAGGCTGGTTGTTTGGTCTGGTGGGCTGGTTGTTTGGTCTAATAGGCTGGTTGTTTGGTCTGGTGGGCTGGTTGTTTGGTCTAGTAGGCTGGTTGTTTGGTCTGGTGGGCTGGTTGCTTGGTCTAGTAGGCTGGTTGTTTAGTCTAATAGGCGGCTGGTGGTTTGGTCTAGTTGACTGGCTGTTTGGTCTAGTTGGCTGGTTGTTTGGTCTAGTAGGCTGGTTGTTTCGTCTAGTAGGCTGGTTGTTTGGTCTCGGGTTTTTGATAATGTTGTGACTGCTTACAACGTCATGTGACAAATGATTTCAGACTGTTGGAATCTTGATTGATTTTTTTTGGTTATTTTTTTCTCTCTCAAAGAGACCTTAAGGGCTGTCTTTTGAAAAAAACTTCAGATAAATAAAGTTTTTATATGAGCTGATCGTTTAGTCCTCCTGTCGCCAGGATATCAGATTGAGTTCTTCAAATTGTTGCGTTTATGGCTCTCAGTTCTGGGATCGTTTTTTGTTGTTCGCCGTTCCATCTTTTTGACATACCCTCTTAGTTGAGGGACCAGGCCAGACATACCCTCTCAGGTGAGGGACCAGACTCGACATACCCTCTTAGGTGAGGGACCAGGCTTGACAAACCCTCTTAGGTGAGGGACCAGTCTTGACATATCCTCTTAGGTGAGGGACCAGGCTTAACATAACCTCTTAGGTGAGGGTATGTCTAGCCTCAGCTAAGAGGGTATGTCGCTCGCAGTTTGTGAGCAGCACATTTTCCCAACTCCATTCAACGAAACCTGTGACAAGAAAAGTACAGAAGAGGTGGGCCGAATATTTTGATGAGTTGCTGAATGTTCAGGATATCAGAGAGGCTGACAATGTTGCTGTGGGTGATGGTGCACGGATGCAGCAGCGGGGAGAGAGACTGAGTAGCAGTCGTAGTAGGCTTGGGACGGGCTAAAAAATTCATTCTAGCAGGATTACAAAATGGATTTGGCCGTACAACTAGCCTCGCCTAAAACAACTAGCCCAGCCTTAATGAGGACATTACTAAGGAATAAGTGCAGGTGTAATAAAATCAGGGGAAGCCCTTGGTTTGAACGGTATTGGGACGGAGTGCCTGTTGAGGGGTGGAGCAACGATAGTTTAATGACTGGTGAGGCAACTGAATTTGTGTTTGATGACGGATTATTAATATTATTATTAAAATATCGATTTTCATAGTGTGGCAATGTGTTTTCAATTCTTAAATATAACACACATGGAACTTTGATATCAAATACAGTATTTGAATAGGGAAAACCGAAGCAAAGGTTTGGCACAGCTTAACTCTAATGAACTTACAGACATCGTCTATTTTGAGGTAGGAATCACAATACACGGCGTTGCAAAATTACTAGTACCTGAGGATGGAAAATCGCGAACACATGGGGTTGGAAAACGCGAATACAAAGGTTGGGAAAAACTCGAATACACAGGGTGTGGAATTTATGTATACATGTGGCTGAAAATACCGCAAATAAGTGTGGTTGAAAGATCCTGAGAACATGGGTTTGGGAAATCGAAATGTGCCAACATATTGTAAAAATGGATCTGAAACATTGTACGATAACAAAGGGGGGGGGGGGACCGACTGAAATTATACACACAATAGAATTACAGCGGCGAGTGCTTGCACTGTTTCACTGTACAAGGGCAAAGGAGATAAAAATTAATGTTGCAACCCAAAAGGTATCAGTTGATGTGTGTTATCGGTTATTGTGCTGGCGGGTGCTAATTACGAGTATTAGAGACATTTCGGATGGAGGGATTCACGAAGACTAGTGTGGCTTCAGCAGTTATAGATGGTGTGTTGACCACATTGTTACAGAGACAATTCTTTACGAAGTACCTTGGTAAGGGAAAGATGTGTTATCGGCCTTTGTGGATCTGTAGGGTGTGCATTTGTACGGAGTGGGCGGAAACCTGTTCTGATTTACTATGCCGGCAGCAGAGAATGTGCCAGAGTAGGGAGCGAGGGGAGTGCTTGGTTCTCAGGGCAAATGGAACTGAGATAAAAGCTGCGTATGTCTCTCTGACGGTTCCATCTCTATTTCAATCGAATGGTCAGGTAGGTGAACGCGATTGTATTGTGTCGTAAATGGATACTCTGGAGAAGTTGTGTTGGCAAGTGTCGGAGCTTGACAGAGCGTGTGAGAGGTGGAAGCTGCGAGTTAACGTGGGAATGAGCAAACTAATAAGATGTTCGATGAATGTCGATGCGAGCAAAATTAGTATTATCCAAAATTTACAGTTATTGGAGGAAGTTCTGTGTTTTGAGGCTCTCCTGTGGAGAAGGCTGGCCTGGTGGAAACTCAGGTGAAGTCGCGATTGAAGGAAGGGTGTAAAGTATTGGATGTGTTAACGAGGGTAATGAGCTGAGAGCAGACCAGAGAAGAAAATTAAATGTTTTTTAACTGAAATGTTTGAGAGGCATGGCTGGAGTGATGCTGTGAGACAGGATCAACAACGACGTGGTTCGAATTAGAACGGGGATGGTGAAGATGTCAGAAGACAGAGTAGATTCACGTGTTCTGAGATAGTTTAGGCACATGGTGAGGATGGATACAGAAGATTCTCAAAAAATGGATGAAGACGGGTAAAAGTGAACGTCGGCCTAGAGGTAGACCGAAGTTGGGGTGGATGGATGTCGTGAAGCAGGTGTTAGGAAATAGAGACATCAGTGAGGAAGTTGCAGGAGAGTGTGCAATGGAGAAACGTGAGTGGAGGGGGGATAACTACGACGAGGCAGGAGTAAACCAGTTTCAATGCCGGGCCTTTCTGCTGACACTGACTTCGCACCGCACTCCTGAAAAAGAGTCTGTGTTGCAGGGTCTCCTGGCCGGACCCTTTAGAGCAAAGTGGCTAAGTTTGTTCGAGTGTGAGTGTGTGAGAGGAGTGTGAGACATGCCTTACAGTTCACCACCCCAATTCTTTGGGATTCGGCCTGGTGTCTGTATCTGTATATGCAGGACTGTAAGCGCCTGCCTGGTATTTCATTGTGAGTCTCCAGCATGTGGGGGTCAAATACGCAGTCTCTGGATTTTAAACCGGAAACATGCCGGTATCGAATCTTGTTAAAGGATCTTGCCTCGTCATTGATGCCACTCTGGTGCAGCTTGCTGATGTAACGTCAATGAAGATGGGGCCTGATAAATCAGGGTCAATTTGAAATAGAAAAAAACACATATTTTCTTAATTCATGATTATGAAATGACATAAAAAAAAATCTTCAAATAATCAAAAATTGAAATAATGTATTTTATGGGCTCATTGCTAAATTATACGTTCAAAGTTTAATATTTTTTTTATATATTTACTTGAACGACAATCATGATTCCTAAGTGGTTGGGTTCAGTCTCCGTTGAGATGGTTGTTTATTGCCAGAAACCAACAGGAAGGCTGGAAGAGAAGGGAGTCCCTACGGGCGTCAGGTCAAGAAAGAATGTTTGGGAAAAGCAAGTCACCTGCGGAAGTTGAGTGTCGAGAGGCCGGAGGGGAAGAGGTGACTGTGAAGAGTGGAGGAGGGCTGGGCTGGGGGCTGTTGAGCGGGAAGTGGTTGGGATGAGAGAGGTTGGGTTAGTAGAAAGAACTTCCGTATAACAGTTTGAGGCCAACAGGGAATTGTTCAGATTAGTTTAATAGAGTTCTTGTAGCAGATATTGAGTGGATTATTTTAGCTCAGCGGCTCTACTGTTTCTGCTCAAAATCCGGTTAAACATGTGAGTTTATTTTAATGACGTCAGTAACTTAGTCAGTTAATGGGCATTGCTGTTAGTGCTGGCACTACGAAAGGAGTCTTGCGTTGTGCAGGCGTTCCATTTCATGATTTATTCAGCAAATGCGCCGCTCAAACGACAGTACCCGCTGAGTTTGAACCCGAACCGGGTTTTTATTTACTTCGAAGGTTCAAATTTGTACGTTCTTCGTCCCGTTCAGTGCAAGTCGCGCTCTCCGGAGGTGTGTGAAGGTCACGCTTCCCCCTGCCGGCAAAAGAGAGACAATAGAGACAGCTGAAAAACACACATATGTCTAGAATTCATGAAGATCTTGTAGAAAATCAATCACTCGACAGTCAAAGGCAAATATATTCTGTAGGTGAAAAGAACAATCGATTCACAGGGAATAAGATACTCTGCACATTGAACACAGGAAAACAGAAACTGCCTATAGAGCTTTTCGATATCTGGACCAAAACTCTGAAACAACCTCCCAACAAATCGCAAGAATCTTGAATTAAACACGTCCTTTAAGAGTAGGCTTTATTAAACATCTATTGAGCGATCAATTCAAAACCGTAACTTTTCCTACAAATATAAGATAAAAACATTATACCAGTAGCGAGAAAAGTCATTCTGTTACTGAACATGTCGGAAAATACCCCCACCATAACACTTAATATTGAGCCGCCATCTAATCGTTTATACTCTGCCGATGCATATGTTGTCTATGTTCCTACTGACCACAATTGCCTCTCCCAATTACCCAAGGTGTTAACTTGCGTTTTGTCTACTTATATGTTTCGAATGTTTCAAATGTTTTAGTATAACTTAAATACGAGCTCAGTCTTCTTGAAGAACGATAGGCAGCATCCAGCTTTGCTAGTTAAACTCGATGTGAATTTAATTCATTGAATTATTTCTATCAATTAGCGTAACATTTTCGATGATACAATCACTGTCGCACGAACTTATATTGTGCATTATCTTCTATATAAGAAGCATATCCATCTCACTTTTGTACTCCAGTGTTGAATTATTTTGATTGTCAACTATTGATTCATTTTCTAGCGGTCATGAAGTGTAGATATTCAGTGCTATGTAAATACTTTATGTATAATTAGGTCTTCTATTCACCCCTTCTTATTCATACAATTTTGTATAGCAATCTTTACTACATGTTAGCACAATATGTTAGTTTCCCAACCCCATGTTCTCAAGATTTTCTAACCCAATATATTTGCCATTTTCCCAACCCTATGTACACGTAATTGTTCCAACCCCACGTACTCGCGAATTCCCCACCCCATGTATCCATGATTGTCCAACCTTGTTTATTATTGATTTCCAAACACCAGGCATTCCTAAAACTTACCTCAAAAAAGACATTATCTGTTGATTATTGATTATTATACCGTAATTTATATTTCGTTGCATAAATAAGAACCTGCGGCCCACTAGCGATAAGCTGCGACGAATTCAGTTGAACTTTTTCTTACGGTAATTCAAATAGTGTACATGATAAGAAAGTATCATGTGTAATACGAAAAATAAAGAAATCCCATGGCCAGAGGATGGAAATAAATGATTTAATAAAAATAATAATAATTGTTAAATGCACGGAGCAACAACAACATTTAACAGCACATTGACAATGTTCTGTAGAGCCACACCTTGTGTATGCATATACCGCTCGGGTGTCTTTTATGAAACATCCCTATACGTACAGTAACAAAGCATAATTTCGGAAATAACCCTCAATTTTACCCCAATCTGACATAATTTTCATGATATAAGTGTATGAGATACAAGTCACAACTTCTCTATTAATATTGTCTAGCAGCATAGCCATGCATACAAGGCATGGGGTTAACCCTATCAAGATGCCTCAGTTTTATATTTCATTTAACTAATTTCATCAAATCATTAGATGCTCTGAAAATAGAAGCGTGTGAATGAAAAAATGATGCTGAATATGTGCATGTGTAAAGACAGCATTACAAAAATACTTAGAAGGAGAGAGAGAGAAAATCAACGAGATTAAAACTACATCTCTTATCATGATACAGTTATGATTACTCTGATACCAGGGAGTTAGCAATTGGCAGAAAACGCTCGGAATGCGTGTGCTAATAGAATTGCAAGCTCCATTATCATGTAATGATTACTCTAATATTAGAGAGTTAGCACAGGCAAAAACACTCGAAAGGTGTGGTTAACAGTGTTGTACGCATTATCATAATGTAGTTATGATTACTCTGATGCCAGGGAGTTAGCAACTAGCAAAAAACGCTCGAGAGGCTTGCTAACAGTGTTGGTAGCCGTTACCCCGATGACGGTAGCGGTGTTGATTGATCAGCACAAGTTGGTAAGCAGGGATTGACCTCATTCGGTAAGTAATCTTTTGTGTATGATGGAAGGGACCATTAGGCAAATTGTGAGTCATCTCGTGTGTTTCAAAAGGACGCACAAGTCTTCTTCTTGTTGTAGTTATCGTTCATTATATTTTATTGTATAAGCAATGTTATGACATAATGCCAACGATGTGTTTTTTAATCATACTGGAAGGTTTCTCCTAGCAGATTTTTTTTTCCAGATATTCCCCATCTTGTTATCAGCGTTCCGGGCAGAACAACGCATCCTATCCTCAGAGGATATGGAAACACCGCTGTTGCTTTCCCTGGCACTAAGTACACCAACTTGGTTATTGCAAGTGATCTAGCATTGGCAGATATTGACCACCAAGATGAAGCAGCCTTCAGCACCGTGTTTGTTCTTATCAATTCTTGTTTGTTTCTTGCCGCGAGTGTTGACTGTTGGTTCAGAGCAGCAGTCTGACGGGATGAAGCCGCCCTCCATCACCCTGTTTGGCAGTCGTGTGTGCTCCTATCAACGTTTGAGGATTGCTTCATAACCCCAGTATGAGCAGATGTCGAGCAGCACTGGGCCGGTGATCTTCTTGTCTATTTTTAGCATTGGTGACTGGAGATGCAGCGACGGTTATTATGACCCTAATTGTCTCGCAAACACACGGTACATTACTTGCCTAATAGCATAGCCATGCAGACAAGGCATGTGGTTAACCCTATCAAGAAGTCTCAGTATAATAGATGGCAGCTGGCAGTTACACAGTTGAGAAACTGAATCGTCTCGGCAAGTTTCAATGCCTTCAGAGTCAGTGCAAGCTACCTGGAAGTTAAGCGCCTCAAATCACCGGATATGTGGCCTGCAGGCGCTCGCGTCCGGAAGTTCTATGAGAGAAAGAAAAGCTCGGAGCCCTCCAAGTTAAATAAGAAAACGATTTTCTTGCAACCAAATGCAAACTTCTCAAGGAAATCTATGTCTGGTCACCTTAAACTGTAATGGGTTCAACGGTGCAGAAAGCGTTGTGAAATAGCTGTGTACAAATAGGGATATATGTGCGTTGCAGGAGACATGGCTGTTCAAGCACGAGCTCCCGATTAGTCTATCCAGAGATGGCAACGTCCATTCCTTCTCCATTATTCAATCAATTCAGAGGAGAAGATACTTAGAGGACGCCCGTTTGGTGGACTAACCTTCCTGTGGTCTGATAGAGTGAGTCCATTTGTAAAAAAATGAGCAGTGCAATGATGATAGGGTGCATGGGCTATTTCTGAATGTAGAGGGGATGTCTAGTCTATTTATAAATGTGTATTTGCCTTATGCAGCTTAACATAATGTGGAATTAGTAACTGTATATAATGGGAAGGTAGAGGCAATCCTTCGCGGATCAAGACATGATCATGTTTGTATTATGAAGATTTTAATTGCCACCCAGGCAGCCGCACATTTAACGAGTGGCAGATACTTCTGGCAAATAATGAACTAGATTATGTGGACGTGTCACTGCTACCCCGGGATACACACACTCATGTTAATCACAACGGGAGAACAGTAAAATGGTTAGATCACTTAGCCCTTACCCCAGCAATAGCCAACAATATTACTAGAGTGTTTTGTGGGGAACTACACGCCTCTGTCTCATCACTTGCCGCTCCATGCAGAGCTCTCATCACATACACTTCCTGTAAAGACTAATGTATTCTGTTCAGTTTTTGTAAATCAGCTCGGGAGCTTGCCACCAGAGGTGCTACGGATTCATGCAGCAGCTGACAGAGACAAGTTAGACGAGCTCTACGAGTGTAGATGTGGGGTGGCTCAGATGGCTGGCAGAGCAGCATATGGAGAGCGAACACTAAGGAGAAGGCACAGGACACCAAGGTGGAACAGGCATATGTGTGGCTGACTTACACGAAACAAGCAAAGCAGCCTACGTCCGATTGTGTGATGCTGGTCAACCCCGAGCAGCCTTATTGTACAATGAAAAGAATAGATCGAGTAATGCCTGTAAATAGGCACTGCGCTACTGTAAGAAACACGAGGATGATTTACGTGCAGCTAGTCTGTCAGAAAAAATAGTTACTGGGCGGATGATTGATTTTTGGAAAGAAATGAAAATCTTAAACCGAAAGATAGCTTTGTTTCTCAATCTGTTAATAGCATAACAGGGCCGAGAAATATTGCTGATATGGGGCGCGACCATTTTCAAGGTATCATGAACAGTGTCACCAGCGACACTGCCTGTTTTTTTGTTAATGAGGCCCTCAATCGGGATTGTGATGATGATGATGATGTTTCTATGTGGGAACTTAAAAAAAAATGGCAAAGCTGTGGGAAAGGATGGCGTAACTGCGGAAGTATTCATGTATGGTCCTGTTCAGCTACTTCATGTCAAATTTATTTTCTTCACTGGCTGCCTCAAACCTAATTACCTTACTAAGTTACCAAAGGATGTTAATGTAAAACCTATCATAAAATCGCAGACAAACTGTGCTACCGATAAAGGAAACTACAAACCAATATCAACCAATATCAAGGAAACTACAAAGCTACTAAAAATTGTTATCCAGAACAGGCTTGGCGACTGTCTGAAAACAACGCCCAATCAATTTGGGTTCAAGCCTCAGCATGGGACGTAAATGGCTATCTTCACAATAAAGCTGACGATTACCTACTTCATCAGTGGAGGGTCACCAATGTACCTTTGTTTTTTGTATGTTAAAAAACATTCAATTGTATCAATCACTGGACACTGTCCAAAAAACTTATTGAAAGAGGGGCCCCAATCCACTTTGTTAAGCTACTAAAGTACTGGTACCATCTGCAGGAATGTGTAATACGATGGGGAAGCCCATTGTCATATACGTTTTGAACAACTAATGGTATAAGGCAAGGAGGCCTACTCTCGCCTCTCCTTTTCAATGTGTATGTAGATAGCTTATGACCGACTATCTCTCAGCCGAGTTGGGTGTCACATTGACGGATGCTGTGTTTACGCGATTAGCAATGCAGACGACATGGTCCTTCTGGCCCCACATGCCGATGCTATTCAGACGATGCTAAAAATATGCAAGATTGAGGCCGCGAAACTAGACGTCGAGTACAATACCAGTAAATCAATGTGTGTGCTAGTGAGACCACCCAACCAGAGGTTCCAGTCCAGAACGGACGGGTAACTAAGCGGGAACCCGCTGGAGTATGTGGACAGTTTCCCTAACTTGGGGCATTTAATAACAAACAACCGGTGTGATTACGAAGATATCACTAAACAACACCGGAACTTAAATGCGGTTGGCAACCAACTAATAAGAAAATTCAACTTTTGTAAAACGGATGTTAAGCTGCAGCTTTTTAAAACGTACTGTTATCCCATATCCTGTAACTCATTGTGGTGTAAAATTACCAGGGGTACTATGAGCAAACTGCGAGTAGCATATAATGACATATTGAGGAGATTGGTGAGTGAAGAACGAGTGCTAGACTAGTATTTGCAGAATATGATGTTGATTGCCTGAAAGTACGAGCAAGAAAAAGTGCATACAGCGCTCAGGAACGAATTGAAAACTCAAATAATCCCTTCCTGGAGACAGTATGTAACAGTGAGGGATACGAACTATCTCCCCTTATAGAAAGATGGAACAGAATCCTGCATGTGCAGGAAGATCCCGATATTAATCGGAACAATGTTTGACTACATGCGGGTGGCTGTCAGGTTGAGATGCGACCCCGAGGATGTTCACTGATAGGTGCCTCCAATACTAAACCTCTCCAACATTGTTTTTGGTATACATACTCATGTGGGAGAGGGACATAAAAGGTATTTTAAGCACGCTTGTCTCAAACTCAATCTGTAAACTGTTGTCGTGTATTTCATTCTCGATCAGTCTCCGCGTGTGCATTATTATTTTTAATTTGTTTAAGTATTGGTGGAAATGTTTTTCTGTTGAACTCATTTTCTGTTGTATCCATTATTGTACCATCGAGTACCTCAATAAATATTATTATTATTATACTTAATATTATAACTGCTCACTCTGAAATATAAACTGAACTCACGTCTCATGCTGGCCAGTGTTCATGACAACAAATTGTTTGCTAAAATAATTCATGAAATTTATCTGCTAGGTTAACTTGACATTTACTTGAGTACGTCGATCGGACAACTTATACGGTGAACAATATAATATATTGCAACATTGGCTTTAGGATCATGCTAACCCTTGCCCGATTGAAGAATACAATCATTTGGTTGATTAATTCCCGCATCATCAGGAAAATAATTTGCATCGTTGTTAGTTGTTATTCTAAACTAATTACATGATCTTGTCTCATTCCTGATCTGAGTCTATTGGATCAGCACAACAACACGATTTTAAATACTGTCATTTCGATGACAGAAATTTCAGTTTGTTTAAGGGGGCGGCGTCTGTTATCTCATAATAGAAGAAAAAAGAGGTAAACGCGAGGTTTTGGAGCGTGACATAATTAAATGTCAATTGAAACATTCGTTGCCAGGTGACGACGAATTCCTCCCACTGGCAGCGAGGAGTTGTTAGGTGGCCAGTGCCAGGTGGCGATGAATTCCTCCCACTGGCTGCGAGGAGTTGTTAGGTGGCCAGTGCCAGGTGACGACAAATTCCTCCCACTGGCAGCGAGGAGTTGTTAGGTGGCCAGTGCCAGGTGGCGACGAATTCCTCCCACTGGCAGCGAGGAGCTGTTAGGTGGCCAGTGCCAGGTGGCGACAAATTCCTCCCACTGGCAGCGAGGAGTTGTTAGGTGGCCAGTGCCAGGTGGCGACGAATTCCTCCCACTGGCAGCGAGGAGTTGCTAGGAGGCCAGTTTGTGGCGCTCAAAGCCTCGTCCAATGTCATTTTCGAAGACGACACAATTAAGAAAGACGTGAAAAACGCAACGTGGGACACCTAAGGTTGAATGATGGGATTTTATTTTATATTTTAAATGAATGTTTCAACTTAGTATGGTATTTTCATGAAGAAAGCAGCGGCGCTCGACTCATCTTTCTGCTCTGTTTGGTTGATGTTGACAGGGCCCGGCGGCTGCTCTGTACATTTTCTAGTGAGTCTACCTTCATGCAAATCATTTTGCGTGTATGGTCCCAAATCTATTATGATTGGAGACATTTTCTCCATCCCACGACAAGTAAACCAAGGCGAGTAAGCCAAGGCAAGTAAACCAGGGCCAATAAACCAAGGCAAATTAACAAAGGCCATTAAACCAAGACAAGCGAACCAAGGCAAATAAGCCAATGCAAATAAGCCAAGGCTTGTAAACCAAGGCAGTGAAACAAGACAAGTAAAACAAAGCAAGTAAACCGAGGAGATAAACCAAGGCAAGTAAGCCGAGGCAAGTAAACCAAGGCAAGTAAACCAAGGCAAAACAACGAGACAGTAAACCAAGGCAAGTAAACCATGACACATAACCGAGGCAAGTAAACCAAGAGAAGTATACCAAGGCAAGTAAGCCAAGGCAAATAAAACAGGACAAATAAAACAAAACAAGTAAACCAAGGTAAGTAAAACGAGACGAGTATACCAAGGCAAGTAAACCAAGGCAAATAAACAAAGGCAAATAAACCAAGACAAGTAAACCAAGACAAGTAAACCAAGGCCAATAAACCAAGTCATTGGAACCAAGGTAAGTAAACCAACGCAAGAAAACCAAGGCAAATAAACCAAGACAACTAAACCAAGACAAATAAACAAAGACAAGTAAACCAGTGCGAGTAAACCAAGGCGAGTAAGCTAAGTCAAGTAAACCAAGACGAGTAAACCATGGCAAGTAAGCCAAGACAAGTAAACCGAGACAAGTAAATAAAGCGAATAAACCATAGCTAGTAAACCAAGTCATGTAAACCAAGGCAAATAAACCAAGGCAAGTGAGCCAAGATAACTAAACCAAGACAAGTAAACTATGAGAAGTAATCCAAGGTGAGTAAACCTAGGAAAGTCAACAAAGGCTAATAAAGCAAGGCAAGTAAACGTGTTTGGTTAAACGCTGGAGTATTGAAATCAATTTCAGAATATACTCAGAGAAAACTATATCTCTGTCCCGGCCATGCCGTGCTTCCTTGTATCGCTACCCCTACATTGTCTCTCTCAGTTGGTGCAGTGCTTCCTTGTATCGCTACCCCTACATTGTCTCTCTCAGTTGGTGCAGTGCTTCCTTGTATCGCTACCCCTACATTGTCTCTCTCAGTTGGTGCCCTGATTCCTTGTATCGCTACCCCAACATTGTCTCTCTAGTTGGTGCCGTGCTTCCTTGTATCGCTACCCCAACATTGTCTCTCTCAGTTGGTGCCCTGATTCCTTGTATCGCTACCCCTACATTGTCTCTCTCAGTTGGTGCCGTGCTTCCTTGTATCGCTACCCCAACATTGTCTCTCTAGTTGGTGCAGTGCTTCCTTGTATCACTCCCCCAACATTGTCTATCTCAGTTGGTGCCGTGCTTCTTTGTATCACTACCCCAACATTGTCTCTCTCAGTTGGTGCCCTGATTCCTTGTATCGCTACCCCTACATTGTCTCTCTCAGTTGGTGCCCTGATTCCTTGTATCGCTACCCCTACATTGTCTCTCTCAGTTGGTGCAGTGCTTCCTTGTATCGCTACCCCTACATTGTCTCTCTCAGTTGGTGCCCTGATTCCTTGTATCGCTACCCCTACATTGTCTCTCTCAGTTGGTGCCCTGATTCC
Organism: Gammarus roeselii; assembly: GCA_016164225.1. Lineage (NCBI taxonomy): Eukaryota > Metazoa > Arthropoda > Malacostraca > Amphipoda > Gammaridae > Gammarus > Gammarus roeselii. The sequence goes on from SDVV010006266.1 coordinate 13,249, forward strand.
TTGTATCGCTACCCCCACAATGTCTCTCTCAGTTGGTGCCATGCTTCTTTGTATCGCTACCCCAACATTGTCTCTCTAGTTGGTGCAGTGCTTCCTTGTATCGCTACCCCAACATTGTCTCTCTAGTTGGTGCAGTGCTTCCTTGTATCACTCCCCCCCATTGTCTATCTCAGTTGGTGCAGTGCTTCCTTGTATCACTACCCCAACACTGTCTCTCTAGTTGGTGCCCTGATTCCTTGTATCGCTACCCCTACATTGTCTCTCTCAGTTGGTGCCGTGCTTCCTGGTATCGCTACCCACACAATGTCTCTCCCAGTTGGGGTCGTGCTTCCTTATATCGCTACCCTCACATTGTCTCTCTCATTTGGAGAAGCGTTTGCCTGAACACTTCATGAAGTTCGAGCACTACATTACAGCATATGATGCTCCCTGTCGTTGTAGGCATTTATCTGAACATTTTTTGTAGTTCGAGTACGGCACTACGGTACATGGAGTTTCTTATCTTTGTGCACGTCCGGTGTTCCTGCATCAACTCCAGGGAAGACGCTCCAACAAATTTTATCTGCAATAAAGGTCAATTGACTGATTGTTCTCAGTTAACCTCAATTGCCTTGATCCGCAAAATGAAGTATTGAACTATGTTGTCGCATATGCTGCAGTCGCATCTATTGTAGTCGCATCTGTTGTAGTCGCATCTGATGTAGTCGCATCTGTTGTAGTCGCATCTGTTGTAGTCGCATCTGTTGTAGTCGCATCTGTCGTAGTCGCATCTGTTGTAACCAAATCTACTGTAGTCGCATCTGGTGTAGTCTCATCTGCTGTAGTCGCATGTATTGTAGTCGAATCTGTTGTAATCGCATCTGTTGTAGTCGCATCTGTTGTAGTCGCATCTGTTGTAGTCGCATCTATTGTAGCTGCTGTAGTCGCATTTGTTGCAGTCGCATCTGTTGTAGTCGCATTTATTGTAGTCGCATCTGCTGTAATTGCATCTGTTGTAGTCGCATCTCCTGTTGTCGCATCTGTTGTAAGCGCATCTGCTGTAGTCTAATCTATTGTAGTCTCATCTATTGTAGTCGTATCTATTGTAGTCGCATCTACTGTAGTCGTATTTGCTATTGTCGCATCTACTGTAGTCGCATCTGTTGTAGTCGCATCTGTTGTAGTCGCATCCATTGTAGTCGCATCTGTTGAAGTCGTATATGTTGTAGTCGCATCTGTTGTAGTCGCATCTATTGTAGTCGGATCTATTGCAGTCGCATCTATTGAAGTCGCATCTGTTGTAGTCGCATCTATTGTAGTTGAATCTGTTGTAGTCGTATCTGTTGAAGTCGCTTCTATTGTAGTCGCATCTGTTGTAGTCGCATCTGTTGTAGTCGCATCTGTTGTAGTCGCATCTGTTGTAGTCGCATCTATTGTAGTCGCATCTTTTGTCATCGCATCTGTTGTAGTCGCATCCATTGTAGTCGCATCTGTTGAAGTCGTATCTGTTGTAGTCGCATCTGTTGTAGTCGCATCTATTGTAGTCGGATCTATTGTAGTCGCATCTATTGAAGTCGCATCTGTTTTAGTCGCATCTATTGTAGTCGCATCTGTTGTAGTCGTATCTGTTGTAGTCGCATCTTTTGTAGTCGCATCTGTTGTAGTCGCATCTGTTGTAGTCGCATCTACTGTAGTCGCATCTGTTGTAGTCGCATCTATTGCAGCTGCATCTATTGTAATCGCATCTGTTGTAGTCGCATCTGTTGTAGTCACATCTGTTGTAGTCGCATCTGTTGTAGTCGCATCAGTTGTTGTCGCATCTGTTGTAGTCACACCTGTTTTAGTCCCATCTGGTGTAGTCGCATCTGTAGTAGTCACATCTGTAGTAGTCGCATCTGTTGTACTCGCATCTGTTGTAATCGCATCTGCTGTAGTCGCTTCAATTAATTTCGCATCTATTGTAGTTGCATCTGATGTAGTCGCATCTATTGTAGTCGCATCTGTTGTATTCGCTCTGTTGTATTCGCTCTGTTGTATTCGCTATCTGTTGTAGTCGCATCTGTTGTAGTCGCATCTGTTGTAGTCGCATCTGTTGTAGTTGCATTTGTTGTAGTCGCATCAATTGTAGTCGTGCTTCCAAACGGGGGTAATCGGCTCTTAGAACAATCGAGTCATCGTTTGTCTCGAGCGCGCTCTAAAAGGCTGGTATGAGCGTCAGTGATCAACTTGTCTCCACAACGAACCCTGGATCTGGGCCTATTCAATCACCGATAAATAACATCGAGGTTTATCCGACAACAAATTACATCTTATTCGTTCGCCGACAACTTAAACGAGCTCCCACGGTTGACCTGTGTTTCCGCACCTGCCTCACTCTGCCTACAGTCGCGGTTAGATGAATTGCTTCCATTTGTCGACCCAACACGACTGTCCGGGTCTTCTTCGTCCAGCGCGTTAAGAAGGTCGAATAATGCCATCCCAGGGAAGGTTAATGAGCTGAGGTTAATGAATTGCGGGCCAAAAATTAATGATCTCCCTTTGCTAAGCTATGGCATAACAGAGAAGTGAGTTAACAACACATTGCTTGGAGCCGAGAAGTGAGTTAACAACACATTGCTTGGAGCCGAGAAGTGAGTTAGCAACACATTGCTTGGAGCCGAGAGGTGTGTTACCAACACATTGCTTGGAGCCGAGAACTGAGTTAACAACACATTGCTTATAGGCGAGAAGTGAGTTAACAACACATTGCTTGGAGCAATGAAGTGAGTTAACAACACATTGCTTGTAGCCGAAAAATGAGTTGACAACACATTGCTTGGAGCCGAGAAGTGAGTTAACAACACATTGCTTGGAGCCGAGAAGTGAGTCAACAACACATTGCTTGGAGCCGAGAAGTGAGTTAACAACACACTGCTTGGTGTTGAGAAGTGAGTTAACAACACATTGCTTGGAGCCGAGAAGTGAGTTAACAACACATTGCTTATAGTCGAGAAGTGAGTTAACAACACTTTGCTTGGAGCCGAGAAGTGAGTTAACAACACATTGCTTGGAACCGTGAAGTGAGTTAACAACACATTGCTTATAGCCGAGAAGTGAGTTAACACATTGCTTGGAGCTGAAAAGCGAGTTAACAACACATCGCTTGGAGCCGAGAAGTGAGTTAACAACACATTGCTTGGAGCCGAGAAGTGAGTTAACAACACATTGCTTGGAGCCGAGAGGTGAGTTAACAACACATTGCTTGTAGCCTAAAACTGTGTTAACAGCACATTGCTTGGCGCTGAAAAGTAAGTTAACAACACATTGCTTATAGCCGAGAAGTGAGTTAACAACACATTGTGTGGAGCCGAGAAGTGAGTTAACAACATATTGCTTGTAGCTGAAAAGTGAGTTTACAACACATTGCTTGGAGCCAAGAAGTGAGTTAACAACACATTGCTTGGAGCCGAGAAGTGAGTTAACAACACATTGCTTGGAGCCGAGAAGTGAGTTAACAACTCATTGCTTGGAGCCGAGAAGTGAGTTAACAACACATTGCTTGGAGCCAAAAAGTGAGTTAACAACACATTGTGTGGAGCCGAGAAGTGAGTTTAGAGTTTACGGACGGCACATGAACTATTATACTCGTGAAAGAGTTTTATGTTAATACTATTTTTATTTTGATAAATCATTGCTAACTTGTGTTGTGAAAACATTAAACATGTATCCGACAATATAATTTTTTCGATTCGAAGCATCGCAAATGACATTGATTTATACAATCCCCGACGCAGTCATATAATTAATCATTTTCCAAACGTATTGAAGTTGTGAAAGTAGAGTCTTTGAATTTAGCGGCGGAGAAGGAACAAATTGCCAGCAGTTGATGAGGGAGGACATACGATACTCGTATGTATGCGCTCATTCTCTGGACGACCTTGTTATTAATTTTCTTATTTGTTACCGTCCATCTTCTATTGAAAAAAAATCGACTTGCTAGACGTCGATAAGAACCAATTGTGGGCTAAATTAAAATGTTCCAATAACTAACATTGACCACTAGGGAGTGAATGAAAGAATTCTGTTACTGCTACAAACTGCTTAATAATAACACAGGGTGTGCTGCTTAACAATCCAGTTACTGCTACAAACTGCTTAATAATAACACAGGGTGTGCTGATCAACAATCCTGTTACTGCAACAAACTGTTTAATAATAACCCAGGGTGTGCTGCTCAACAATCCTGTTACTGCTACAAACTTTAATAATAACACATGGTGCGCTGCTCAACAATCCTGTTACTGCTACAAACTGCCTCATAATAACACTGGGTGTACTGCTCAACAATCCTGTTGGCATTTACGAGACCAAAAAAACAATATGGCGTCAATGAAAACATCGCCGGAGACATCTGCTTCCACACGCCCTCAGCGGCGAGACACACTCTGTTGCACCACACTTCTCTCCGACCATGTCTGAATCGACCTTCCCTTTTCTTTATAGTTTCCACCTAAACTCTTGAATTTGATCCGACCCTAGAAAATAGGAATTCATCCCGCCACTCAGAAATTGGTTCAACTTAGATATTTTCCTGCCATTCGGATTCGGCAGGAAGAAAATGTTTCTCTCCCTACCGCCTCGGGGGTGGTGACGAGGAGAATGAGCGAGAGCGGTGACTAGGCCGGTGAGCGAGAGCGGTGAAGAGGCCGGTGAGCGAGAGCGGTGACGAGGCGGATGAGCGAGTGCGGTGACGAGGCCAATTTCGAAAAAATCAGAAAACTGCTCAAGTTTGTTGTTATAAAGAGACCATGAAACAACAGGCTGCTCTAATTGAACTGAATTTTAATTAAGGTGAATTATAATTTTATGAAGACATTTTGCGCAAGAGTTTGTTCTTTCTTATGCATATGAGGCTCCATGATATAACACTGATATTAAATATTGCGTTAAAAAACGCGCTACAACATCACGACTGCAAAATTTATGATTTTTTACAAAAAAAGTTTCAATCATTCCGTAAGGAATGAGAGAATGAGGTAAAACGAGATAATGGCCTCCTAAGATCACCATTGCCGAACAACACGAACGGCGGTTATTTGGGCCCCAAACTCATCCGCCAAAATAACATGTAAGACCCCCGATTGCCAAAACAGCGTCTCCGGCGGGTGTTTGATCCTCAACCACACCCGGTAAAGTCGCCTTGATAGCTGCCATCACCGAACAACGTCCCCGGTGGGATTTGCTTCTCAAACGCACCTGCCAAAATTGTCTCCAAAGCAGCCATCGACCAACCACGTCGCCGGTGTGTGTTTTTCCCTCAAATATAAATATAAATATACATATAGCTATATATAAATATACATATATA
>SDVV010006267.1:0-18573 GCA_016164225.1 Gammarus roeselii
CCCTAATGCAGCGCAAGTTGTGTCCCCTTATGCAGTGTTTGTTGTGTCCCCTAATGCAGCGCAAGTTGTGTCCCCTAATGCAGCGTAAGTTGTGTCCCATAATTCAGTGTAAGTTGTGTCCCCTAATTCAGCGCAAGTTGTGTCCGCCAATGCAGCGCATGTTGGGTCCCCTAATGCAGAGCAAGCTGTGTCCTCTAATGTAGCGCAAGTTGTGTCCCCTAATGCAGAGCAAGTTGTGTCCCCTAATTCCGTGTAAGTTGTGTCCCCTAATGCAGTAAATGGAATATTTGCTAATTCATTGTATGTTGTGTCCCCTAATGCAGTGTAAGTGGTATCTCCTAATACAGTGCAAGTTGTGCCCCAAATGCATTAAATGTAATTTTGCCTAATGCAGTGTTAGTTGTGTCCCATGATGCCGTGTAAGTTGTGTCCCCTAATGCAGTGAATGGAATGTTTCCTAATGCAGTGTATGTTGTGTCCCCTAATGCGGCGCGAGTTGTGTCCCCTAATGCAGCGCAAGTTGTCTCACCTAATGCAGTGTAAGTTATGTCCCTTAATGCAGCCCAAGTCGTGTCCCCTAATGCAGTGCAAGTTGTGTCCCCTAATGCAGTGTATGTTGTGTCCCCTAATGCAGCGCAAGTTGTCCCCTAATGCAGCGCAAGTTGTGTCCCATAATGCAGTGTAAGTTGTGTCCCCTAATGCAGTGAATGGAATGTTTCCTAATGCAGTGTATGTTGTGTCACCAAATGCAGTGTAAGTTATGTCCCCTAATGCAGCGCAAGTTGAGTTCCCTAATGCAGCGCAAGTTGTGTCCTCTAATGCAGTGTATGTTGTGTCTCCTAATGCAGCGCAAGTTGTGTCCCCTTATGCAGCGCAAGTTGTGTCCCCTAATGAAGCGCAAGTTGTTTCCCCTAATGCAGTGTTTGTTGTGTCCCCTAATGCAGTGCAAGTTGTGTCCCCTTGTGCAGCGCAAGTTGTGTCTCCTAATGCAGCGCAAGTTGTGTCCCCTTATGCAGTGTAAGTTGTGTCCCCTAATGCAGTGAATGGAATGTTTCCTAATGCAGTGTATGTTGTGTCCCCTAATGCAGCGCGAGTTGTGTCTCCTAATGCAGCGCAAGTTAAGTCTCCTAATGCAGTGTAAGTTGTGTCCCCTAGTGCAGCGCAAGTTGTGTCCCCTAATGCAGCGAAAATTGTGTCCCCTAATGCAGCGCAAGTTGTGTCCCATAATGCAGCGCAATTTGTGTCCCCTAATGCAGCGCAAGTTGTGTCCCCTAATGAAGTGTATGTTGTGTCACCTAATGCAGCGCAAGTTGTGTCCCCTAATGCAGCGCAAGTTGTGTCCCCTAATGCAGTGTAAGATGCGTCCCCTAATGCAGCGCAAGTTGTGTCTCCTAATGCAGCGCAAGTTGTGTCTCCTAATGCAGCGCAAGTTGTGTCTCCTAATGCAGCGCAAGTTGTGTCCCCCAATGCAGCGCAAGTTGTGTCCCCTAATGCAGCGCAAATTGGGTCCCTTAATGCAGCGCAAGTTGTGTCCCCTAATAAAGCGCAAGTCGTGTCCCCTAATGCAGCGCAAGTTGTGTCCCCTAATGCAGTGTAAGTTGTGTCCCCTAATGCAGTGAATGGAATGTTTCCTAATGCAGATGTTGAGTCCCCTTATGCACTGTATGTTGTGTCCCCTAATGCAGCGCAAGTTGCGTCCCCTATTGCAGCGCATGTTGTGTCCCCTAATGCAGCGCAAGTTTTGTCCCCTAATGCAGTGTATGTTGTGTCCCTTAATGCAGCGCAAGTTGTGTCCCTTAATGCAGTGTTTGTTGTGTCCCCTAATGCAGCGCAAGTTGTGTCCCCTAATGCAGCGCAAGTTGTGTCTCATAATGCAGCGCGAATTGTGTCCCCTAATGCAGCGCAGGTTGTGTCTCCTAATGCAGTGTATGTTGTGTCCCCTAATGCAGTGTGTGTTGAGTCCCCTAATGCAGCGCAAGTTGTGTCCCCTAATGCAGCGCAAGTTGTGCTCCCTAATGCAGTGTTTTTTGTGTCCCCTAATTCAGCGCGAGTTGTGTCCCCTAATGCAGCGCAAGTCGTGTCCCCTAATGCAGCGCAAAATGTGTCCCCTTATGCAGTGTTTGTTGTGTCCCCTAATGCGGCGCAAGTTGTGTCCCCTAATGCAGCGCAAGTTGTGTCACCTAATGCAGTGTAAGTTGTGTCCCCTAATTCAGCGCAAGTTGTGTCCCCTAATGCAGCGCAAGTTGGGTCCCCTAATGCAGAGCAAGTTGTGTCCCCTAATGCAGCGCAAGGTGTGTCCCCTAATGCAGCGCAAGTTGTGTCCCCTAATGCAGTCTTAGTTTTGTCCCCTAATGCATTGAATGGAATGTTTCCTAATGCAGTGTATGTTGTGTCCCTTAATGCAGCGCAAGTTGTGTCTACTAATGCAGCGCAAAATGTGTCCCCTAATGCAGCGCAAGTTGTGTCTCATAATGCAGCGCGAATTGCGTCCCCTAATGCATTGCAAGTTGTGTCCCCTAATGCAGTGTAAGTTATGTCCCCTAATGCAGCGCAAGTTGTGTACCCTAATGCAGCGCAAGTTGTGTCCCCTAAAGCAGTGTATTTTGTGTCCCATAATGCAGCGCAAGTTGTGTCCCCTAATGCAGTGTAAGTTGTGTCCCTTAATTCAGTGTAAGCTGTGTTCATAATGCGTTAGAAGTTTTGTCCCCAAATAAAGTGTAAGTTGTGTCTCCTATTTCAGTGTAAGTTGTGTCACTAGTGCAGTGATTGTAATGTTCCCTAATTCAGTTAAAGTTGTTTCCCCTAATGCAGTGCAAGTTGTGTCCCCTAATGCAGTGCAACATGTGTCCCCTAATGCAATGTAAGTTGTGTCTCCTAATGCAGTGTATATTGGGTCCCCTAATGCAGAGCAAGTTGTATCCCCTAATGCAGCGCAAGTTGTGCCCCCTAATGCAGCGCAAGTTGTGTCCCCTAATGCAGTGTAAGTTGTGTCCCCTAATGCAGTGAATGGAATGTTTCCTAAAGCAGTGTATGTTGTGTCCCCTAATGAAGTGTAAGTTATGTCCCCTAATGCAGCGCAAGTTGTGTCCCCTAATGCAGCGCAAGTTGTGCCCCCTAATGCAGTGTATGTTGTGTCCCCTAATGCAGCGCAAGTTGTGTCCCCTTATGCAGCGCAAGTTGGGTCCCCTAATGCAGCGCAAGTTGTGTCCCCTAATGCAGTGTAAGTTGTGTCCCCTTATGCAGTGAATGGAATGTTTCCTAATGCAGTGTATGTTATGTCCCCTATACAGCGCAAGTTGTGTCCCCTAATGCAGCGCAGGTTGTGTCCCCTAATGCATCGCAGGTTGTGTCCCCTAATGCAGCGCAAGTTGTGTTCCCTAATGCAGTGTTTGTTGTGTCCCCTAATGCATCGCAAGTTGTGTCCCATAATGCAGCGTAAGTTGTGTCCCCTAATGCAGTGCAAGTTGTGTCCCCTAACGCAGTGTAAGTTGTGTCCCCTAATGCAGCGCAAGTTGTGTCCCCTAATGCAGCGCAAGTTGGGTCAACTAATGCAGAGCAAGTTGTGTCCCCTAATGTAGCGCAAGTTGTGTCCCCTAATGCAGAGCAAGTTGTGTCCCCTAATGCAGTGTAAGTTGTGTCCCCTAATGCAGTGAATGGAATATTTCATAATTCATTGTATGTTGTGTCCCCTAATGCAGTGTAAGTTGTGTCCCCTAATGCATTGTAAGTTGTGTCCCCTAATGCAGTGTAAGTTGTATCTCCTAATACAGTGTAAGTTGTGCCCCAAATGCAGTAAATGTAATGTTGCCCAATGCAGTGTTAGTTGTGTCCCATGATGCTGTGTAAGTTGTGTCGCCTAATGTAGTGAATGGAATGTTTCCTAATGCATTGTATGTCGTGTCCCCTAATGCAGCGCAAGTTGTGTCCCCTAATGCAGCGCAGGTTGTGTCCCCTAATGCAGTGTATGTTCTGTCCCCTAATGCAGCGCAAGTTGTGTCCCCTAATGCAGCGCAAGTTGTGTGTCTTATGCAGTGTAAGTTGTGTCCCCTAATGCAGTGAATGGAATGTTTCCTAATTCAGTGTATGTTGTGTCCCCTAATGCACTGTAAGTTATGTCCCCTAATGCAGCGCAAGTTGTGTCCCCTAATGCAGCGCAAGTTGTGTCCCCTAATGCAGTGTATGTTGTGTCCCCTAATGCAACGCAAGTTGTGTCCCCTTATGCAGCGCAAGTTGTGTCCCCTAACGCAGCGCAAGTTGGGTACCCTAATGCAGAGCAAGGTGTGTCCCCTAATGCAGCGCAAGTTGTGTCCCCTAATGCAGCGCAAGTTGTGTCCCCTAATGCAGTGTAAGTTGTGTCCCCTAATGCAGTGAATAGAATGTTTCCTAATGCATTGTATGTTGTGTCCCCTATTGCAGCGCAAGTTGTGTCCCCTCATGCAGCGGAAGTTGTGTCCCCTAATGTAGTGTAAGTTATGTCTCCTAATGCAGCGCAAGTTGTGTCCCCTAATGCAGCGCAAGTTGTGTCCCCTAATGCAGTGTAAGTTGTGCCCCCTAATGCAGTGAATGGAATGTTTCCTAATGCAGTGTATGTTGTGTCCCCTAATGCAGCGCAAGTTGTGTCCCCTAATACAGCGCAGGTTGTGTCCCCTAATGCAGTGTATGTTGTGTCCCTTAATGCAGCGCAAGTTGTGTCCCCTAATGCAGCGCAAGTTGTGTCCCCTAATGCAGCGCAAGTTGTGTCCCCTAATGCAGTGTTTGTTGTGTCCCCTAATGCATCGCAAGCTGTATCCCATATTGCAGCGTAAGTTGTGTCCCCTAATGCAACGCAAGTTGTGACCCCTAATGCAGTGTAAGTTGTGTCCCCTAATGCAGCGCAAGTTGTGTCCCCTAATGCAGCGCAAGTTGGGCCCCCTAATGCAGAGCAAGTTGTGTCCCCTAATATAGCGCAAGTTGTGTCTCCTAATGCAGAGGAAGTTGTGTCCCTTAATGCAGTGTAAGTTGTGTCCCCTAATGTAGTGAATGGAATGTTTCCTAATGCATTGTATGTTGTGTCCCCTAATGCAGTGTAAGTTGTGTCCCCTAATGCATTGTAAGTTGTGTCCCCTAATGCAGTGTAAGTTGTATCTCCTAATACAGTGTAAGTTGTGCCCCAAACAGTAAATGTAATGTTGCCTAATGCAGTGTAAGTTGTGTCCCATGATGCCGTGTAAGTTGTGTCTCCTAATACAATTTAAGTTGTGTCCTCTAATACAGTGATAGTCGTGGCACCTAATGCATAATTTACGTCCCCTAATATAGGAAAGGGATTTGACCGAGTTAATTTGCGATAGACGAATAAATAAATGGTGGTGGATAGATTGCGGGCTTCGGTCAACCAACACGAGTTGGTTGAGTGCAAGTCAGCGTATGGAACAGAAGTGTTGTTCTGGTGGGGATCGTTGACGGTCGGTGTCTTCTTGTCCTGTGGTTAAGCTGGTTAGTCAATGGCAATATTTATCTGATTATCCGAGTGTGAGGCATCATGCTACAAGACGGCCGTGCCTTTATCAACAAGTTGCGTACCGACTTCACGTCCCCACAGCTTGTTAGCAATTATTCAATGTTCGGCGATAGAATGATACCTCAAAATGCGCTGCATCATTAGCCGCCCATGCCATGCATCATTAGCCGCCCATGCCATGCATCATTGGCCGCTCATGCCATGCATCATTAGCCGCCCATGTCCTGCATCTATAGCCGACCATGCAGTGCATCATTAGCCGCCCATGCTATTAAATTCTTCTACTGCCGATTCCTCTCTTTAAAGCCATCAATGGTGCTTGGAAGATTGCGAGCATATGAATAGGTTTTGAATTGCAATGGATCAACAGCCTGCGAAATTGCCGACCAAATAAGAAGGCGATCCACACTTACAAGTGCCGGCTAATTTTATCTCGGCACTTCGAACGTTTATTGTCTGAATCGTTGAACGAATGTAAACCGGCCAAATTACTTCGGGTTTTATCCTGCATGTCAGATATTCGAAATACAAACATCAAAGGTTCACAAGATTTTATTGTTTTGATGAGTTCTCGTGGATGATGTAATTATTACTATGTAAGATCTAATACAATTGGCACTCAAAGATATTTTTTAATTGAGGCACCACATGAACATCAGTACATTTTACCTAAGGTGTTCACTAATGCCAGGCACTGCAAAGGACGAGTGCTTGTAATCTGCTCGTTGATCCGTTGATTAGTCTTTCTTCAATAATCACGATGAGAAGTCTCTCTTCATTGATCTCGATGATTAATGTCTTTTAACTAATTACGATGATAAGTCGTTCGTCAATAATCACAATGAATAGTCTCTCCTCCTCAATGATCACTATAGAGCTATGATGATTGTCCCTAGCTCATACCCTAAGCTGTTTGGGTAGCAGCCTGCAGGGGGTATCTGGAAGGCATATGTGATTTTTTATCATAGGAGAAAGCTGCTCGTCATTTCTAATATCATCAGGTCGTCAAATTCCTTCTTATAATGCGGGTTAAAATAGAACAAAGAAAACATGTATTTAGACGTTCCAGCCAACCTTGCACATCTTGAGAGAGTTCATATTACATGTCGATTCATAACGGAATAGTATGTTGCCCACCCAGCTCATTGTTGCTACATTTCAAGCACTTAAATGATGTAATTAAACAGTATACATCATAGCGTTACATGCACGGCACCACAAGCAATTAGGTTCCAGATCCCTCGAGTTTTCGAGTAGTTTTTGGCGTGTTTCCGTGGTTGTGCTGGAGGGCCGAAACGGCACTCATTTGGCGAAGCCGGGGGCAATTTGGCCTAATGTTTTTAATTAGCGAGTTAATGAGAGTGCGAACTGGGCATTAGAGGCAATAGGGAGCTGTCACATTCAGTATCTCTGTAATTACATTGTAACGTTCAGTGATTAGGGAAAATACCTGTAATAATCGTAGGGAACCATAATTGAGGTTGTAAGAGTGTCTACTATATAAAATGCAATGATTCAATGCAATGCGAAGGATTTGGAAACTTACTTGCTTATGCAATTATTTAAAGTAAATAAAATTTATAGTCGGGTGCTTGCGTTCAAGCTCTGATGAGTGCAGAGGATATCAGTCTTACTTAATCTCACGATCAATTTTTCAGGGCAGGAGAGGGAATTCTCATAAGAAACATTTTACGAACATAATTTCAAATTAATTCCCATTATCATTTCCATTTCAATTTTATTGTTTTGAAATTCTCAATCAATTACTTTACATACAAGATAAAAAGAACGTCATACCATTCAGTGCACTGATTATCCTGCATGTACAGCATTTTATTGTCCTGTATCCCCTATTGTGCATGCAGCATGCATCGTGGCCAGCATCATATTGCTTTGACGTCCTTGTCCTCCCATCAGTGATGGGCATCGGAACAAAGTATTAGCCGAGGCGATACCGTTACTGCGATATATCTAAATCAAATAAGGCGATACCGATACCCGATACTTTGAAAATTCTCAAGGCGATACCGATACCCGATACAAGTATCGGCGATACATGTTTCTCGGTACATTACCATTAATTTTCATATTGGAAATAAAAACATTTAAAAGAATTTAACCATGTGCTGCATGAAACATTTCTATTTGAATCACTGAGCATATGAACAAAAGATACACATTAGGTGTAATTGGAATTGCCCTTCAAAAAAACGAGTTGACTGAACATTTGGTCTGACAGCCTATTTCGCTTGGAGCGAGAATATGACCGGCAAGACTAAAGAGTCGTTTAACAAGAGCTGACGAGGGGAGTGGAGTGTTGAATTTTCTGAAGACAAGGCGAACGACGGGATACTGCTCGAGGCTGCTGAGAGCATGGGGGTGAATCCTGGAGAACTCCAGTGCCTCCATTTCTGAGCAGTCTTGATTAGGAGACTGTGCGTCGGATTCACCCTCGTAATCAAAAGGCGCATCAGAGCTCATATCAGACTGATTATCGTGGTCTTCAAAGTGGAGTTCTGACTATGCCGTTTGCTCATTCACATTTTTGATAGCACTAACCAAAATTTCGTGAACTCGTTTCTTGGTGAGTGTCGTCTTGAGCTCAGGCTTTATGGTGAGCCATTTCTGTTTGAAAGTAGGCTCAGACACAGTTGCCAGAATTGCTGCTTTTGTTTCATGTGAGGAGTCTAATTTCAGGAACTTTTGGAAGCGTTTCAACTACCCCTCAACCACAGAGTTCAGTAATGGCTGACAATGGCGCAGCGTCGTTGAATCCAATCGAATCAGTTTTTTTTTACAGCCAGCAGTGTGGGGAGCATACAACAATAGGAACAGGATTTGCCAGCTTACAGCCTGATTAGTGCTAGTGCGATGGGATGCATCACGTCTACATACTCTTGCATGAATACGAGCTCCGCTTCACGAAACGCAGGCCGTCCCAGTCGACTCATAAGCTTATAGAGCAGCACATGGTAGACTGAGCTGACAATTTATGGTACCCTGAATGATATTCGCTGATTTCGGTCTCCCAGACCTATTCCAAAGTGCTGAGCGCTCACCCATAGCACTGTTGTGAAGCTTTCAGTATGGACCTTGTAAAGCTTGCTTAGCGTCAGTAGTGCAAGCATGAGTGAGCGTATGAGAGCAGCATCTTAAATGCGATGCAAGCGTAATTCCATCATCTCTATCGGTGCCAACAGGAGAAGCAGCAAAACAGTCATCATGATCGAAGACAGCACAGTCATCAGTCACATCTTCGTTGTGTGCATATTCAACGTTCAGAGGTATCTTCACTCCATACTACAATAAGGCTTTCACCATGTTGCTACCATTATCTGTAATAGTCGCCACAATTGCATTTTCTGGAATTGAGAACTGTCTGCGCACATCAACTAAGATGTCAGCAATTTTTTCAAAAGTATGACTGCCTTGAAATCTTATGCAGCCTAGTGTGCCACTTCTCCTTTCGAGCGTGGTACTGTCGATCCGTAGATGGAGAACTAAAACAAGTATTTATCATTTCCGACATCTGTCGGAGATAAAATGTTACATGAACTGAGATATGATTGAGATCAGTTGATATATTTTACATGCACAATAACTCATATATTTTTGCATCTCAATTAACATCAATGAATTAATTTATATTGCTAATGATTTCCACCGTACTCACACAGGAATTAGCTATTGTATTTTTCTACTGATTTTGTGCGACAAATCCTACCATGGTAACCACAAAAGTAACTATAAATGCATGAAATAACTTGATCACTGCTTATTTTCTGTATAATGCGAGAGCACGTCCCCTATCATCCAGTGAGAGGACAAAACTTGAAATAAGGAGAAATTATAGACGAAAATTAGGCACCCTTTAAACACGCTTCAGAATTTTCAGCGTTCCCGTTTTCTTTCAAAAATGGCGTTTAAACATTGCGTTGTGATAAAGAATTCACGATGGTTCAACGTGTATACATTATTCATTAAATATCTATTTATATAACACTATAACACGGACGGGCTTGAGGAGAGGCTCTATGATAATCGAATATAGAGTCACCGGTATTGCAGTGAAAATAAAAATAAAATCACATTGTTAAACTATATATGATTTCAACAACACTGGATAAAACTAATAAACTTTAATGAAGCTATAACTTTAACAACGTCTCCCTAAACACTCCGATGCGACAGTGTGCGCAAACATTGGTCCAGCTCCAGCCAGAAGTCCAGAAACCTCACCGGCTAAATGCCAGAGGGAAAATATTTCCCGACAGAAATTATAAATTAGCTCTAACATACCCAATGAACGGTGACTCCCATAAAACTCCGGTGCTTAGTAGAGCAGATGTCTGCCGTGGCGCAGATGAATGGTTGAGAAGTAAGCTCGTTTTTCAGTTTGAAGTGGACATCAGATGCAAGTGACGAGACGTGGCGGCTTAATGTTCTTCGCGACGGAACGCATAGATTCGAATCGATTCCTGCACAATGAATGAATTACGTATGAATTGAAGAATATAACGTGTTCACACATAACAATAAGAAAAAAAAACGTCATGCGTATATATTGGAACTAATATATATTTTATGCAAGCTTGCATTGAAAATTACCTTTCAAAATTTCTGCATCAAACATCATGTGCTGCTATTATCCAACTTATGAGATTGTTTTAAGTTGTATATTTGCAGAAATTACAGTACCGTATCATATTTACTACATTCATATATAGCCTGAATATGTAGATTATGTCGTTATGTATCTTCCACAGATCGTTATCTTTTTTTTTTTTGCTACATTAATTGCATGGAAAATTTAAAATTACCAGACTAACCAGAAAATAGGTCGATGAATTTTCAACTTTTTACGATCGGTAATGGATACGACGTTTTCAAGATACTTCGTAATTTTGGGCATGCTCACAACTCACGAGCCAATAATAGTATTAGGTTTCCTTGCTGTCACGGCCGCCAATGCATGCAGCAGGAGTCACGACAGGCTCGGTAGAAGAAACACACTGCTGCTGCTGAGCTGCTGCAAGCCTTCCCGCACTCACGATGCCGTACATCTCTCGTTTGATGCGCCTTCACTTCTCGTTTGATTTTTAAATATTGGTCAGATCGAATATTTTATAGTTTGATTTAATTTATAATGTTGCAGAAGTTTGTAGAAAATATTAGGAGTGAAAGGTGTCAACTTTGTGGTTTATAGCATAGAAAACAACGGTATCCACAGTCAGAATAATATAAGACGCAACTTTTATTTCAATAACGACCAGTTGGGTGCAGGCTGTCATGTTTTAATCTGAAAAGAGGTTGCTAGTGATAATATACACGAATTAGATTAATAGATGTACCGATGTATCGATATTCTCCGATACATTTGTGAAAAATCTGCTAAGGCAATACCGATACACGATACTTTCGAATGAGGTTAAGACGATACTGATACCGGTACAAAAGTATGGCATGAAACGTATCACCGATACATGTATCTAGGTACTGCCCATCTCTGCCTCCCATCATTGTGCGTATGGTCGTTCAATGTCAGCCGGCTCTATCTTAAGCATTTCAGTGAGTTCACGCGTGCTACGCATATATCTTAACTGAGTATTTTGATCCTATCAATTCACTATCATTCTTGCTATTTATCGCCCTATTTTTCGAACAGAGACCTCTCTAGCATTCTCTGAATTCTTCACCCCCGCCACAGAATCAAGCACCTCACTCAAAGAACAGAACAGCCTCCCGTCCTCTCGCTCACTATGCACCAGCTCCAGTGTTTTATCGCCATTATCTTGCTCCCCTCCCCCTTACACACACTGACCATAACAAGTGTTTTACCTCTTCTTGGATTCTCAGTCAGAACACCTTACATGACAGGGTATCTTACACTGTACACAAGAAGTCAGAATACCTCACATGACAGAGTAGTACACTGTACACACAGTCAGAACACCTCGCATGGCGGGGTGTCATACACTGTACACACAAAGTCAGAATACCTCACATGACAGAGTATCGTACACTGTACACACAGTCAGAACACCTCGCATGACGGGGTGTCTTACACTGTACACAAAAAGTCAGAATACCTCACATGACAGAGTGTCGTACACTATACACACAGTCAGAACACCTCGCATGACGGGGTGTCTTACACTGTACACACAAAGTCAGAATACCTCACATGGCCGGGTACCTTACACAACACAAAATAGAGTTCAGTCCCCCTTCTCTCCCGCTCTTTTCGGCCTGAATTCTTGCTCATATTTTCATCACCATGTTCTTATCGTGTAGAACATCCGTCTTCTCATCTCCATTCTTTACTTGCATCCGTACATCCGTCTGCTCATCTCCATTCTTCACTTGCATCCGTACATCCGTCGTCTCCTCTCCATTCTTTACTTGCATACGTGCATCCGTCTCCTCCTCTCCATTCTTTACTTGCATCCGTACATCCGTCGTCTCCTCTCCATTCTTTACTTGCATACGTGCATCCGTCTCCTCCTCTCCATTCTTTACTTGCATCCGTTCAAGATGGCAAAAGCCACCACCGTCGACTCAATCTTAATCACCAGAACGTCAGAATAAGGCGGCTCTAATGAACCATTTCTTCTCCCCTCCTTCGTGCCCCCTACATTATTATGATATCGTGGAGCCAACTGAGAAGCAGTCCCTATCGCACTCCCGATTCAATATTAAAATCGTCCGATGTTACCTCTTCTGTCCTCCTTCAAAACTCGACTCCACGTAAAGGGTCACATCAGCAGTCACATCAGGGAAATAT
This sequence comes from Gammarus roeselii, assembly GCA_016164225.1. Taxonomy (NCBI): domain Eukaryota; kingdom Metazoa; phylum Arthropoda; class Malacostraca; order Amphipoda; family Gammaridae; genus Gammarus; species Gammarus roeselii. Next base: position 12,285 of record SDVV010006267.1, read on the forward strand.
CAGCAGCCACATCAACAGCCACATCAACAGCCACATCAGAGCCACATCAGCTGCCACATCAGTGCCATATCAGCAGCCACATCAGGGCCACATCAGCAGTCACATCAGGGCCGCATCAGCAGTCACTTCAGGGTAACACCAGCAGCCACATTAGGGGCACATCAGCAGCGACATCAGGGCCACATCAGCAGACACATCAGGGCCACATCAATAGCCATATCAGGGCCACATCAACAGCCACAAAACCTCGCCAACATTTTAAACCTTTTCAGGGACACTGAATCGCTTCTCATTGGCCCTCCAACGAATATCTTCTCCCGGTGTGCAATAAGAAGGTTAAACTTCTCCTCGTAAACCTCTTACGAATCTGTCGTAAAAAATGCATCCATTTTCTTACCCCTTCATCCCTGTCCTTTTCAAACCGCTTCATTCCAGGATCTAACAATCTAACCCCAGGAAAAAAATCACGTGCTAATGCGTGTCTTTTTCCTTAAATCTTGAACATATCGTTCCAGCCTCCCGGCGTATGAGATCTGTCCTTTGTTAAGAATTCTATCATAATAACCTTTCAGGTGTAAGGTGGCGGTGGTTCATCAAGATCGCTATTATTCAATTCTTCCAGTTGTGAGAGATATGTCCGTAGCTGCGAACTCTATCATTCCAACATTCCTGGCGTGAGAAATTCGCCCTTCGTCGAATACTCTCCAGATAGCCTGCTTGACTTGAGTTGCCTGCCTGACTCCGTGAAGTGTGGACGCCCCAGGAAATGGGTTGGAACAAAAGGCCTTGATCCAAGAAGTAACTCAACTAAACCTCATCGGTACTGTGAAAAATTGAAGAAAAAAAATCAGTAATAACAACAGGTTGTGAACCTAAATAACCTGTGCTAGTGAAGTTAGAAATTTATGTTATGTTCAATATTAAAACTTAAGTAAATCTGAATCAGAAGAGCCTTTGTCTCTTTGTTATTCTAAGTCTTATTGACAATGATTGTGTAAGGACTCACACTTCCATCATGTCAAAATGGTTAATGAATTGTGCTCGGCCGGGTTCAATTATTCAAAAATCCCAATTCAGCTCAAAGGAATGAAAAAAAATATCTTGAAAAGTATGAAATATGCCAGACATATTGATTTCGACTGTCCTGAGTTGCTTGAGGCGTTAGTGATCAAAAAACTGTTTTGTTCATTGCCCTAATAAAAAAATAGGATTTGCACAGCGTAAAAGTTAGAAAATGCATCATGGAGGTAAAACACATGCAAAGGACAGAAAAATGCTGATATTGTTGACGCAGAATGTGATGAATGTTGGTGCAAATCTTGTTCGAATGTGTTCTATGCTAGAATAGTGTGCTATCGGATGCTGGGAGAATATCCTAAATGTTTTGTAACTGTTGTGTGATCTGTTTTGATCTTAGAGGCAAAACAGGCCGGTGAAAACCCTGTCCAAACAATTAGTGAGCAGTACGGTCGAAAAGGCTGATGGTCACTGCACTATCGTCTACGAAGACAGAGACCTTATTTTCAATTTCGCGTTTTGTTTATGACATTCCTGCACCGAGATTGTATGTTTTGTAGCATTGATTTACATATATACATTCCCTCCAAACGTTTGACTGTAAAAACACAACCATAAACACATAACTTACTAAATACATTTTGATTTAAATGAAGTTTAGGTATAACGCGAAATTAAAAATGAGGTCTCTATCGTTGCGACAGATAGAACCTCTGTCAACTGGCAGTCAGGGTCAAGAAACGGCTGCAAGTGACTAAAACAGTGCTAGGGTGAGTGAAATCGGTGTAGGTACGACGTGACTGGAACGATAAATTACAGTAACATTGCCAAATTGAATGTAGGAGTGACACTGCAGAGCAAATAAAAGACTATCTATCAAAAGTGAAGAGGACATTCTGCAGATTCTATTTGAAAATCAAATGCATGTACGGAGTGTCAGAAATAGACTGTGGGTCTTCACCCAGCTTGTGAGACTGGACCGACAAAAAACTGTAGTGCTGATAGAGAAAAAGAAAGTGGCCCAGGAAAGCTAAAACAAAAGCAAGAACCTACAGACAAAAGCAGATTAAAAAAAAAAAAAATGCAGGGATGGAGTGTCAGGGAACGGATGTAGCTTTACCCACTCAACGCGTTGCAACAAGTTTATGGATTTGGGAATGTACGGCTGCAAAAGTGATAAGGCTTTGAAAATAAATCCATGCAAGAGCATGTAATGACTCGTATCGTCATATGCAATGCACCAAAAAAAGTGTGACTAGCTGCATGTCAAAAAAAACAAATGAGAAAAACACTGAAGCACCAGTAAGATGTAGTAACTGCAACCAGCAGACAATGAAACGCCAATCTGAACAACCCATAGCGACATCGAAACATTAACCGTGTTGGTCAAAATGGTAGGGTAAAACAACAGCCAGGTGTACACGACGCGCGTTTCCAAAACCGTGCCCAACGGATTCCTCCCACAGCGGCAACAGAAAATCACCCTCGAAACAGTGACCAGGACAGGCCTCCCTGTGATGGGCGATAAAGTCTTGGTAATGCCCGCGTAAGTTCATCTGCAGGGGAACATGGCCATCACCAACTGGAGTGCTGACTAGTCACGAAGACAATTTATTCAGAAGCTGTGGAGAATCTCCTACATTGCTATTGCAAATCAAAGTTCCCTCTAGTGATAGAGCCGTCAGCACTGAAGTAATAAAGAAAAAATCTCATAAATCATTCAACAAAATAAAGTCAAAAAGTATCACCAATTGAATTTACAAGGCCTGCATGACACCAGTCGACATGGCAAAATAAAGTTGATCCAAGATATTCTCTCTGATAATGATTCACTCTTCATTGGCTTGACTGAAACAAACCTAAAAAAAGACGTTTGATCAGCCGAGCTCAATATTGAAAATTACACATTTTTCGAATGTGTGCGAACAAATAGGAAATGTGATGGTGTTGGAGTTTATGTGAAAGATGCTTATGGAAGCAGTGAAGAGTTGAGGTTTTTCAATGATTACTGCGAGTATCTCACTGTTAAAGTTGAATGCTGAAAAACATAATAATTATAATGTAAAGGCCGCCAAGCTGTGAGTTTGTACATCTTGAAGATGCACTTGAAACCATCACGTCAATCATTGCTTCGACTGAATTTTAAAAAGTTTTCCTGTGTTGACTTTCATTTTCCATCTTTCAAATGGTTAAATAATGATCAAGAGGCGGCATCTGGTAGCTATATCATTAGCAACGATAACACCGAAGTTACAACAAATCAAGCTAGGATTTATAAAAAATAGTATATATATATAGTTTCCTAAACAAATGCTTGAAAAGACAATGGAAAATCATAATATTTTATATCTAGTGTTTTTGAATCCGTTGGAATATATCAAAAACGTTAGAAAAACTAAAACTACGTCATCATATTATAATGTGACCGACATAAGTCTAGATGCTGACAAACTGAGAAGAAACACGGAGGATATAATTTCCTCCGGGAGCAAGACTTTTCGGCATCTGAACTTCTTTAGTGCACATATAAACTGGGTATATGAACACAATTCACTGTACAAGCAACTCATTGAACAGCAAACAGTGTGGAGGAAGCAATGAATAACTTCAATGACATACCATCTGTTGCAGATGTGTTTACAACATGTGCCAAAATGAATATAAGTAACCAAAAAGCAAGTATTATTCAGAAAGAAAAACGCTCACGATAAACCGATCATCTAAGTAAACCCTTCTAGTTGCAGGAAACAATAAGAAGCTATCCATTGATGAGCAGATATCAGGTCCACATGATCCAGAGAGAAGAAATAATGAAAAGAAAGCTATTGGAAAAAGTATAAAAAATTGTTCGTTTTTATTTGCTTATGCAGTCAAATTTCAACTTACAAAACTAAAATTGGCCCCTTAATTGATGAATCCGGTCAACTGGTGAATGGATGGAAACAAGGAAAAGAGCGAGTTGTTGAGTGAAAATTGCGAACGCGTATCTATATCCTAAAGGGGACTCAGTCAAATCCTGAGATCACCTTCGACTTTTCATTGACGGGTCACAGCATTGCAATCTCTGAAATTACAAAAGCTATCGATGACACAGGTAGCGATAGGGCATCCGGGCCAAACGGCATCCCAGCTGTTCTATTGAAACAATGCATCGGATGTGCCCGGAAGTCTCTGGACACCTCCGATATTGCACAAGCTATGAAACATGCGTCCTATTCCCTCTAGAAAAATGAGGTTGCTTCACAAGCCCATCAAATTGCAGGCCAATTTCCTTTATCTTCACACAAAGTAAAACGATTTGAAAAAATAGTGAACGTTTGAATAGAGAATTTTCTTGAGAAAAAAACTGGTTCAATTTGACGCAACATGGTTTCAGAAGTGCTGTGGTAGTAGTAGTATAAAGTACAACGAGAATGGCATTCTAGAGTCATTTTGGTGGGCGGGGGTAGGGCGCGATGCTGCAACTTTAACTCAAGCGCCGTACGGGGGTCCGCGCAGAAACGGGGGGCGGGGGGGAGGTCGTAGGGTACCGGAACTGGTTTGGTGCGCTAGTCAGTTAACGGACGGGTGGGGGGTGGGGGGCAGAGCGGTAGAGGGACGGCCGGAGTCAGACAAACGGCTAACGGGTGACTCATTCTGATGAATGGATGAAAAGCTTTTGGATTATTCATAAGGTATGTTACTAGTTTATATATATTATTAGGCTTTTATATGTTAATAGGTTATATAAAAAGAACGTTTACGCACTACCTCTGGTGTTCGCATTTCACAGGGGCATTGAAAGCAACCTTGTCTCATTCGGATGAATAAACGGATGGATGAACGGACGGATGGACGGACAGCGTTCGGAAATGCATTGTCAAGGTTCATGTTGTGAACATTTTAATTTCCACTGTATTTTGATATATATTGTATTTATACATTTTTTTCTTCTCTAGATGTTTGTAGTGGAGTATAATTGGTCACTACTATTGCTCGTTATATATATTTATTCGATTCTGGTATGAATAGCGTTATAGCAAGTTTTCTGGAGGGGGGATTGGTGCGCTAGAGATACCCCCTAGGTAGAAAGTCGGATGCGCTCCTGAAAAATTATGTAAGTTTGCTCTTGCCTGTTCCTTGTCTTATACATTTGTTCCCGTGGCACATTTGGTTCGTTGTAAGTGTAAATATCGTTATATATTTATTGCTGGTTTATTGTTATATGTTCTTATCTAGTTGTGGTATGTATGACTCATTCGATGCTTGATTGGTGGGTTCGTAGTCGTTGGGGGGTTGGGATATTGTTGTCTGTTTTGTTCATTTATCACTATATATTCTTTTATAGGATTCGTGTGGTAGGTATGTCTTATAACTCAATTTGCAGCCTTAGTGTGCGAACGGCCCTGTACGGTACCAACCAAATAATGAATTTTAGGCAATGTTTTGCATCTTCCACACTATTTCAGACAAAATTGGTAACAGAATTTTGGTATTTTGGTATTTTATATGTATATAAAACATTTCGGTATTTTATTTATATATATATAACATTCTGTTACGATTTAGCCGTGGTTACATAGGTAAAAAGATGTTAATTTAACCCTGTTTTTGACTGAGTTGAGGCTAATTTCATCAGATTTTGCAAGTACTATACCGTATTTACGCAGAAGTTTTCCACAACATTTAATATAGGTTTCAGTTGTGTCGCTCGTATGTCTTGGTATCTTATTCTCATTTCTTGTTTGTTTGGTTACACGCTAGTTCATTCTCGTTCAACGCGTTTTAATGTATGTATGTTTTAGATATGCTAGAGAATTAATCTTCTTGCTTTGTTATAACTCGTACGTTTTAGTATAGGTCTTTCAGTTTTATATGTTCTCTGTTGAATTCCCATCTTCAATGCAATCGTTGGTTATTTGTACAATATCGGAATATTAGGGTATATTATGTGTGTATCTACAATATAGAACATTATTTCAGGTCTAATTTAGTTACATATTGTTCAATTTTAGTGTTTTATTTATCTTCTTTTATCCTGATACAATATTTGACGTGGTTATTATAGATATAGAACAGACGATTTGTTACAAACTTGGTATTGCTCTTAGGGTATTGTATATTTATTGTACGACCATTCTTCAATATTTAGGAGGAGTTAGAGAGTACCTTTGGCAAAAACCTAGTTATGTTTATGCCTGTTTGTTTAATTAAACCGATTGACTAGGATGGATTCCCAGTGTGGTACAATTTATTGTCGGTTACAGTAGAGTAGAGAATCTTATTTAGCTAT